>CAMRHE010001006.1:0-50000 GCA_947044405.1 Leptodactylus fallax
AGGACTGTATGTGCCATAATGTGATGATCGGAGGTGTCGGCCATTACCCAGGGCTGTATGTGCCATAATGTGATGATGGGAGGGTGTCGGCCATTACCCAGGACTGTATGTGCCATAATGTGATGATGGGAGGTGTCGGCCATTACCCCCAGGGCTGTATGTGCCATAATGTGATGATCGGAGGTGTCGGCCATTACCCAGGACTGTATGTGCCATAATGTGATGATGGGAGGTGTCGGCCATTACCCAGGACTGTATGTGCCATAATGTGATGATGGGAGGTGTCGGCCATTACCCACTGTAGCCCACCCTGTATGTGCCATAATGTGATGATGGGAGGGTGTCGGCCATTACCCAGGACTGTATGTGCCATAATGTGATGATGGGAGGTGTCGGCCATTACCCAGGACTGTATGCGCCATAATGTGATGATCGGGGGTGTCGGCCATTCCCAGGCTGTATGCCAAATGTGATGATGGGGGGTGTCGGCCTTTCCCCATTGGCCTAATTTATCATTACCCAGGACTGTATGTGCCATAATGTGATGATGGGAGGTGTCGGCCATTACCCAGGACTGTATGTGCCATAATGTGATGATGGGAGGTGTCGGCCATTACCCAGGACTGTATGTGCCATAATGTGATGATCGGGGGTGTCGGCCATTACCCAGGACTGTATGCGCCATAATGTGATGATGGGAGGTGTCGGCCATTACCCCGGCTGTATGCGCCATAATGTGATGATGGGAGGTGTCGGCCATTACCCAGGACTGTATGTGCCATAATGTGATGATGGGAGGTGTCGGCCATTACCCAGGACTGTATGTGCCATAATGTGATGATGGGAGGTGTCGGCCATTACCCAGGACTGTATGTGCCATAATGTGATGATGGGAGGTGTCGGCCATTACCCAGGACTGTATGTGCCATAATGTGATGATGGGAGGTGTCGGCCATTACCCAGGACTGTATGCGCCATAATGTGATGATGGGAGGTGTCGGCCATTACCCAGGACTGTATGTGCCATAATGTGATGATGGGAGGTGTCGGCCATTACCCAGGACTGTATGTGCCATAATGTGATGATGGGAGGTGTCGGCCATTACCCAGGACTGTATGTGCCATAATGTGATGATGGGAGGTGTCGGCCATTACCCAGGGCTGTATGTGCCATAATGTGATGATGGGAGGTGTCGGCCCCGGCTGTATTACCCAGGACTGTATGTGCCATAATGTGATGATGGGAGGTGTCGGCCATTACCCACGGCTGTATGTGCCATAATGTGATGATGGGAGGTGTCGGCCATTACCCAGGGCTGTATGTGCCATAATGTGATGATGGGAGGTGTCGGCCATTACCCTCGGCTGTATGTGCCATAATGTGATGATGGGAGGTGTCGGCCATTACCCAGGGCTGTATGTGCCATAATGTTATGATGGGAGGTGTCGTCCATTACCCAGGACTGTATGTGCCATAATGTGATGATGGGAGGTGTCGGCCATTACCCACGGCTGTATGTGCCATAATGTGATGATGGGAGGTGTCGGCCATTACCCTCGGCTGTATGTGCCATAATGTGATGATGGGAGGTGTCGGCCATTACCCAGGACTGTATGTGCCATAATGTGATGATCGGAGGTGTCGGCCATTACCCAGGACTGTATGTGCCATATTGTGATGATCGGGGGGTGTCGGCCATTACCCAGGACTGTATGCGCCATAATGTAATAATGGGAGGTGTCGGCCATTACCCAGGGCTGTATGCGCCATAATGTGATGATGGGAGGTGTCGGCCATTACCCAGGACTGTATGTGCCATAATGTGATGATGGGAGGTGTCGTCCATTACCCAGGACTGTATGTGCCATAATGTGATGATGGGGGGTGTTGGCCATTACCCAGGACTGTATGCGCCATAATGTGATGATCGGGGGTGTCGGCCATTACCCACGGCTGTATGCGCCATAATGTGATGATCGGGGGGTGTCGGCCTTACCCAGGACTGTATGTGCCATAATGAGATGATGGGAGGTGTCGGCCATTACCCAGGACTGTATGTGCCATAATGTGATGATGGGAGGTGTCGGCCATTACCCAGGACTGTATGTGCCATAATGTGATGATGGGAGGTGTCAGCCATTACCCAGGACTGTATGCGCCATAATGTGATGATGGGAGGTGTCAGCCATTACCCAGGACTGTATGCGCCATAATGTGATGATCGGAGGTGTCGGCCATTACCCAGGACTGTATGTGCCATAATGTGATAATGGGAGGTGTCGGCCATTACCCAGGACTGTATGCGCCATAATGTGATAATGGGAGGTGTCGTCCATTACCCAGGACTGTATGTGCCATAATGTGATGATGGGAGGTGTCGGCCATTACCCAGGACTGTATGTGCCATAATGTGATGATCGGAGGTGTCGGCCATTACCCACGGCTGTATGTGCCATAATGTGATGATCGGGGGTGTCGGCCATTACCCAGGACTGTATGTGCCATAATGTGATGATGGGAGGTGTCGTCCATTACCCAGGACTGTATGCGCCATAATGTAATAATGGGAGGTGTCGGCCATTACCCAGGGCTGTATGCGCCATAATGAGATGATGGGAGGTGTCGGCCATTACCCAGGGCTGTATGTGCCATAATGTGATGATGGGAGGCCCCGTATGTGCCATAATGTGATAATGGGAGGTGACGGCCATTACCCAGGACGGTATGTGCCATAATGTGATGATCGGAGGTGTCGGCCATTACCCAGGACTGTATGTGCCATAATGTGATGATCGGAGGTGTCGGCCATTACCCAGAGCTGTATGCGCCATAATGTGATGATCGGGGGTGTCGGCCATTACCCAGGACTGTATGTGCCATAATGTGATGATGGGAGGTGCCAGCCGCTACCCAGGACTGTATGTGCCATAATGTGATGATGGGGGGTGTCGGCCATTACCCTCGGCTGTATGTGCCATAATGTGATGATGGGAGGTGTCGGCCATTACCCAGGACTGTATGTGCCATAATGTGATGATGGGAGGTGTCGGCCATTACCCACGGCTGTATGTGCCATAATGTGATGATGGGAGGTGTCGGCCATTACCCACGGCTGTATGTGCCATAATGTGATGATGGGAGGTGCCAGCCGCTACCCAGGACTGTATGTGCCATAATGTGATGATGGGAGGTGTCGGCCATTACCCACGGCTGTATGTGCCATAATGTGATGATGGGAGGTGTCGGCCATTACCCTCGGCTGTATGTGCCATAATGTGATGATGGGAGGTGTCGGCCATTACCCACGGCTGTATGTGCCATAATGTGATGATGGGAAGTGTCAGCCACTACCCAGGACTGTATGTGCCATAATGTGATGATGGGAGGTGTCGGCCATTACCCAGGACTGTATGTGCCATAATGTGATGATGGGAGGTGTCGGCCATTACCCACGGCTGTATGTGCCATAATGTGATGATGGAAGGTGCCAGCCGCTACCCAGGACTGTATGTGCCATAATGTGATGATGGGAGGTGTCGGCCATTAGCCTCGGCTGTATGTGCCATAATGTGATGATGGGAGGTGTCGGCCATTACCCACGGCTGTATGTGCCATAATGTGATGATGGGAGGTGTCGGCCATTACCCTCGGCTGTATGTGCCATAATGTGATGATGGGAGGTGTCGGCCATTACCCAGGACTGTATGTGCCATAATGTGATGATCGGAGGTGTCGGCCATTACCCAGGACTGTATGCGCCATAATGTGATGATCGGAGGTTTCGGCCATTACCCACAGCTGTATGTGCCATATTGTGATGATCGGGGGTGTTGGCCATTACCCAGGACTGTATGCGCCATAATGTGCTAATGGGAGGTGTCGGCCATTACCCACGGCTGTATGCGCCATAATGTGATGATGGGAGGTGTTGGCCATTACCCAGGACTGTATGTGCCATAATGTGATGATGGGAGGTGTCGGCCATTACCCAGGACTGTATGCGCCATAATGTGATGATGGGAGGTGTCGGCCATTACCCACGGCTGTATGCGCCATAATGTGATGATGGGAGGTGTTGGCCATTACCCAGGACTGTATGTGCCATAATGTGATGATGGGAGGTGTCGTCCATTACCCAGGACTGTATGCGCCATAATGTGATGATGGGGGGTGTCGGCCATTACCCAGGACTGTATGCGCCATAATGTGATGATCGGGGGTGTCGGCCATTACCCAGGACTGTATGCGCCATAATGTAATAATGGGAGGTGTCGGCCATTACCCACGGCTGTATGCGCCATAATGTGATGATGGGAGGTGTTGGCCATTACCCAGGACTGTATGTGCCATAATGTGATGATGGGAGGTGTCGGCCATTACCCAGGACTGTATGTGCCATAATGTGATGATGGGGGGTGTTGGCCATTACCCAGGACTGTATGCGCCATAATGTGATGATGGGGGGTGTCGGCCATTACCCACGGCTGTATGCGCCATAATGTGATGATCGGGGGTGTCGGCCATTACCCAGGACTGTATGTGCCATAATGAGATGATGGGAGGTGTCGGCCATTACCCAGGACTGTATGTGCCATAATGTGATGATGGGAGGTGTCGGCCATTACCCAGGACTGTATGTGCCATAATGTGATGATGGGAGGTGTCAGCCATTACCCAGGACTGTATGCGCCATAATGTGATGATGGGAGGTGTCGGCCATTACCCAGGACTGTATGCGCCATAATGTGATGATGGGAGGTGCCAGCCGCTACCCAGGACTGTATGTGCCATAATGTGATGATGGGAGGTGTCGGCCATTAGGCTCGGCTGTATGTGCCATAATGTGATGATGGGAGGTGTCGGCCATTACCCAGGGCTGTATGTGCCATAATGTGATGATGGGAGGTGCCAGCCATTACCCAGGACTGTATGTGCCATAATGTGATGATGGGAGGTGTCGGCCATTACCCAGGACTGTATGCGCCATAATGTGATGATCGGAGGTGTCGGCCATTACCCAGGACTGTATGTGCCATAATGTGATAATGGGAGGTGTCGGCCATTACCCAGGACTGTATGCGCCATAATGTGATAATGGGAGGTGTCGGCCATTACCCAGGACTGTATGTGCCATAATGTGATGATCGGAGGTGTCGGCCATTACCCAGGACTGTATGTGCCATAATGTGATGATGGGAGGTGTCGGCCATTACCCAGGGCTGTATGTGCCATAATGTGATGATGGGAGGTGTCGGCCATTACCCAGGACTGTATGCGCCATAATGTGATGATGGGAGGTGTCGGCCATTACCCAGGACTGTATGCGCCATAATGAGATGATGGGAGGTGTCGGCCATTACCCACGGCTGTATGCGCCATAATGTGATGATGGGAGGTGTCGGCCATTACCCAGGGCTGTATGTGCCATAATGTGATGATGGGGGGTGTCGGCCATTACCCAGGACTGTATGTGCCATAATGTGATGATGGGAGGTGTCGTCCATTACCCAGGACTGTATGTGCCATAATGTGATGATGGGAGGTGTCGGCCATTACCCAGGACTGTATGCGCCATAATGTGATGATCGGGGGTGTCGGCCATTACCCAGGACTGTATGTGCCATAATGTGATGATGGGAGGTGTTGGCCATTACCCAGGACTGTATGTGCCATAATGTGATGATGGGAGGTGTCGGCCATTACCCAGGACTGTATGCGCCATAATGTGATGATGGGGGGTGTCGGCCATTACCCAGGACTGTATGTGCCATAATGTGATGATGGGAGGTGTCGGCCATTACCCAGGGCTGTATGTGCCATAATGTGATGATGGGAGGTGTCGGCCATTACCCAGGACTGTATGTGCCATAATGTGATGATGGGAGGTGTCGGCCATTACCCAGGACTGTATGTGCCATAATGTGATGATGGGAGGTGTCGGCCATTACCCACGGCTGTATGTGCCATAATGTGATGATGGGAGGTGTCGGCCATTACCCTCGGCTGTATGTGCCATAATGTGATGATGGGAGGTGTCGGCCATTACCCAGGACTGTATGTGCCATAATGTGATGATGGGAGGTGTCGTCCATTACCCAGGACTGTATGTGCCATAATGTGATGATGGGAGGTGTCGGCCATTACCCAGGACTGTATGTGCCATAATGTGATGATGGGAGGTGTCGGCCATTACCCAGGACTGTATGTGCCATAATGTGATGATGGGAGGTGTCGGCCATTACCCTCGGCTGTATGTGCCATAATGTGATGATGGGAGGTGTCGGCCATTACCCAGGACTGTATGTGCCATAATGTGATGATGGGAGGTGTCGGCCATTACCCAGGGCTGTATGTGCCATAATGTGATGATGGGAGGTGTCGGCCATTACCCACGGCTGTATGTGCCATAATGTGATGATGGGAGGTGTCGGCCATTACCCAGGACTGTATGTGCCATAATGTGATGATGGGAGGTGTCGGCCATTACCCAGGGCTGTATGTGCCATAATGTGATGATGGGAGGTGTCGGCCATTACCCAGGACTGTATGCGCCATAATGTGATGATGGGGGGTGTCGGCCATTACCCAGGACTGTATGTGCCATAATGTGATGATGGGAGGTGTCGGCCATTACCCAGGACTGTATGTGCCATAATGTGATGATGGGAGGTGTCGGCCATTACCCAGGACTGTATGCGCCATAATGTGATGATGGGGGGTGTCGGCCATTACCCAGGACTGTATGTGCCATAATGTGATGATGGGAGGTGTCGGCCATTACCCAGGGCTGTATGTGCCATAATGTGATGATGGGAGGTGTCGGCCATTACCCAGGACTGTATGTGCCATAATGTGATGATGGGAGGTGTCGGCCATTACCCAGGACTGTATGTGCCATAATGTGATGATGGGAGGTGTCGGCCATTACCCAGGGCTGTATGTGCCATAATGTGATGATGGGAGGTGTCGGCCATTACCCTCGGCTGTATGTGCCATAATGTGATGATGGGAGGTGTCGGCCATTACCCAGGACTGTATGTGCCATAATGTGATGATGGGAGGTGTCGGCCATTACCCAGGACTGTATGTGCCATAATGTGATGATGGGAGGTGTCGGCCATTACCCAGGACTGTATGTGCCATAATGTGATGATGGGAGGTGTCGGCCATTACCCAGGACTGTATGTGCCATAATGTGATGATGGGAGGTGTCGGCCATTACCCAGGACTGTATGTGCCATAATGTGATGATGGGAGGTGTCGGCCATTACCCAGGGCTGTATGTGCCATAATGTGATGATGGGAGGTGTCGGCCATTACCCAGGACTGTATGTGCCATAATGTGATGATGGGAGGTGTCGGCCATTACCCCCGGCTGTATGTGCCATAATGTGATGATGGGAGGTGTCGGCCATTACCCAGGACTGTATGTGCCATAATGTGATGATGGGAGGTGTCGGCCATTACCCAGGACTGTATGTGCCATAATGTGATGATGGGAGGTGTCGGCCATTACCCAGGGCTGTATGTGCCATAATGTGATGATGGGAGGTGTCGGCCATTACCCAGGACTGTATGCGCCATAATGTGATGATGGGGGGTGTCGGCCATTACCCAGGACTGTATGTGCCATAATGTGATGATGGGAGGTGTCGGCCATTACCCAGGACTGTATGTGCCATAATGTGATGATGGGAGGTGTCGGCCATTACCCAGGACTGTATGCGCCATAATGTGATGATGGGAGGTGTCGGCCATTACCCAGGACTGTATGTGCCATAATGTGATGATGGGAGGGTGTCGGCCATTACCCAGGGCTGTATGTGCCATAATGTGATGATGGGAGGTGCCGGCCACTACCCAGGACTGTATGTGCCATAATGTGATGATGGGAGGTGTCGGCCATTACCCACGGCTGTATGTGCCATAATGTGATGATGGGAGGTGTCGGCCATTACCCAGGGCTGTATGTGCCATAATGTGATGATGGGAGGTGTCGGCCATTACCCTCGGCTGTATGTGCCATAATGTGATGATGGGAGGTGTCGGCCATTACCCAGGACTGTATGTGCCATAATGTGATGATTGGGAGGTGTCGGCCATTACCCAGGACTGTATGTGCCATAATGTGATGATGGGAGGTGTCGGCCATTACCCAGGACTGTATGTGCCATAATGTGATGATGGGAGGTGTCGGCCATTACCCAGGACTGTATGTGCCATAATGTGATGATGGGAGGTGTCGGCCATTACCCAGGACTGTATGTGCCATAATGTGATGATGGGAGGTGTCGGCCATTACCCAGGACTGTATGTGCCATAATGTGATGATGGGAGGTGTCGGCCATTACCCTCGGCTGTATGTGCCATAATGTGATGATGGGAGGTGTCGGCCATTACCCAGGGCTGTATGTGCCATAATGTGATGATGGGAGGTGTCGTCCATTACCCAGGACTGTATGTGCCATAATGTGATGATGGGAGGTGTCTGCCATTACCCACGGCTGTATGTGCCATAATGTGATGATGGGAGGTGTCGGCCATTACCCTCGGCTGTATGTGCCATAATGTGATGATGGGAGGTGTCGGCCATTACCCAGGACTGTATGTGCCATAATGTGATGATGGGAGGTGTCGGCCATTACCCAGGACTGTATGTGCCATAATGTGATGATCGGAGGTGTCGGCCATTACCCAGGACTGTATGTGCCATAATGTGATGATCGGGGGTGTCGGCCATTACCCAGGACTGTATGCGCCATAATGTGATAATGGGAGGTGTCATCCATTACCCAGGACTGTATGTGCCATAATGTGATGATCGGAGGTGTCGGCCATTACCCAGGACTGTATGTGCCATAATGTGATAATGGGAGGTGTCGTCCATTACCCAGGACTGTATGTGCCATAATGTGATAATGGGAGGTGACGGCCATTACCCAGGACTGTATGTGCCATAATGTGATGATCGGAGGTGTCGGCCATTACCCAGGACTGTATGTGCCATAATGTGATGATCGGAGGTGTCGGCCATTACCCAGGACTGTATGTGCCATAATGTGATGATCGGAGGTGTCGGCCATTACCCACAGCTGTATGCGCCATAATGTGATGATCGGGGGTGTCGGCCATTACCCAGGACTGTATGTGCCATAATGTGATGATGGGAGGTGCCAGCCGCTACCCAGGACTGTATGTGCCATAATGTGATGATCGGGGGTGTCGGCCATTACCCTCGGCTGTATGTGCCATAATGTGATGATGGGAGGTGTCGGCCATTACCCAGGACTGTATGTGCCATAATGTGATGATGGGAGGTGTCGGCCATTACCCAGGACTGTATGTGCCATAATGTGATGATGGGAGGTGTCGGCCATTACCCACGGCTGTATGTGCCATAATGTGATGATGGGAGGTGTCGGCCATTACCCAGGACTGTATGTGCCATAATGTGATGATGGGAGGTGTCGGCCATTACCCACGGCTGTATATGCCATAATGTGATGATGGGAGGTGCCAGCCGCTACCCAGGACTGTATGTGCCATAATGTGATGATCGGAGGTGTCGGCCATTACCCTCGGCTGTATGTGCCATAATGTGATGATGGGAGGTGTCGGCCATTACCCACGGCTGTATGTGCCATAATGTGATGATGGGAGGTGTCGGCCACTACCCAGGACTGTATGTGCCATAATGTGATGATGGGAGGTGTCGGCCACTACCCAGGACTGTATGTGCCATAATGTGATGATGGGAGGTGTCGGCCATTACCCAGGACTGTATGTGCCATAATGTGATGATGGGAGGTGTCGGCCATTACCCAGGGCTGTATGTGCCATAATGTGATGATGGGAGGTGCCGGCCGCTACCCAGGCTGTATGTGCCACAGGTGTCGGCCATTAGCCTCGGCTGTATGTGCCATAATGTGATGATGGGAGGTGTCGGCCATTACCCACGGCTGTATGTGCCATAATGTGATGATGGGGGGGGGCGGGCATTCCCCTCGGCTGTATGTGCCATAATGTGATGATGGGAGGTGTCGGCCATTACCCTCGGCTGTATGTGCCATAATGTGATGATGGGAGGTGTCGGCCATTACCCAGGACTGTATGTGCCATAATGTGATGATGGGAGGTGTCGGCCATTACCCAGGACTGTATGTGCCATAATGTGATGATCGGAGGTGTCGGCCATTACCCAGGACTGTATGCGCCATAATGTGATAATGGGAGGTGTCGGCCATTACCCACGGCTGTATGCGCCATAATGTGATGATGGGAGGTGTTGGCCATTACCCAGGACTGTATGTGCCATAATGTGATGATCGGGGGTGTTGGCCATTACCCAGGACTGTATGCGCCATAATGTGATGATCGGGGGTGTCGGCCATTACCCACGGCTGTATGCGCCATAATGTGATGATCGGGGGTGTCGGCCATTACCCAGGACTGTATGTGCCATAATGAGATGATGGGAGGTGTCGGCCATTACCCAGGACTGTATGTGCCATAATGTGATGATGGGAGGTGTCGGCCATTACCCAGGACTGTATGTGCCATAATGTGATGATGGGAGGTGTCGGCCATTACCCAGGACTGTATGCGCCATAATGTGATGATGGGAGGTGTCAGCCATTACCCAGGACTGTATGCGCCATAATGTGATGATCGGAGGTGTCGGCCATTACCCAGGACTGTATGTGCCATAATGTGATAATGGGAGGTGTCGGCCATTACCCAGGACTGTATGCGCCATAATGTGATAATGGGAGGTGTCGTCCATTACCCAGGACTGTATGTGCCATAATGTGATGATGGGAGGTGTCGGCCATTACCCAGGACTGTATGCGCCATAATGTGATGATCGGAGGTGTCGGCCATTACCCAGGACTGTATGTGCCATAATGTGATAATGGGAGGTGTCGGCCATTACCCAGGACTGTATGCGCCATAATGTGATAATGGGAGGTGTCGGCCATTACCCAGGACTGTATGTGCCATAATGTGATGATGGGAGGTGTCGGCCATTACCCAGGACTGTATGCGCCATAATGTAATAATGGGAGGTGTCGGCCATTACCCAGGACTGTATGCGCCATAATGAGATGATGGGAGGTGTCGGCCATTACCCACGGCTGTATGCGCCATAATGAGATGATGGGAGGTGTCGGCCATTACCCACGGCTGTATGTGCCATAATGTGATGATCGGGGGTGTCGGCCATTACCCAGGACTGTATGTGCCATAATGTGATGATGGGAGGTGTCGGCCATTACCCAGGACTGTATGTGCCATAATGTGATGATGGGAGGTGTCGGCCATTACCCAGGACTGTATGTGCCATAATGTGATGATCGGAGGTGTCGGCCATTACCCAGGACTGTATGTGCCATAATGTGATGATGGGAGGTGTCGGCCATTACCCAGGACTGTATGTGCCATAATGTGATGATGGGAGGTGTCGGCCATTACCCAGGACTGTATGTGCCATAATGTGATGATGGGAGGTGTCGGCCATTACCCAGGACGTATGGCCATAATGGAGACGGCATTACCCAGGACTGTATGTGCCATAATGTGATGATGGGAGGTGTCGGCCACTACCCAGGGCTGTATGTGCCATAATGTGATGATGGGAGGTGTCGGCCATTACCCAGGACTGTATGTGCCATAATGTGATGATGGGAGGTGTCGGCCATTACCCACGGCTGTATGTGCCATAATGTGATGATGGGAGGTGCCAGCCGCTACCCAGGACTGTATGTGCCATAATGTGATGATGGGAGGTGTCGGCCATTAGCCTCGGCTGTATGTGCCATAATGTGATGATGGGAGGTGTCGGCCATTACCCACGGCTGTATGTGCCATAATGTGATGATGGGAGGTGTCGGCCATTACCCTCGGCTGTATGTGCCATAATGTGATGATGGGAGGTGTCGGCCATTACCCAGGGCTGTATGTGCCATAATGTGATGATGGGAGGTGTCGGCCATTACCCAGGACTGTATGTGCCATAATGTGATGATGGGAGGTGTCGGCCATTACCCACGGCTGTATGTGCCATAATGTGATGATGGGAGGTGTCGGCCATTACCCACGGCTGTATGTGCCATAATGTGATGATGGGAGGTGTCGGCCATTACCCAGGACTGTATGTGCCATAATGTGATGATGGGGGGTGTCGGCCATTACCCAGGACTGTATGTGCCATAATGTGATGATGGGAGGTGTCGGCCATTACCCAGGACTGTATGTGCCATAATGTGATGATGGGAGGTGTCGGCCATTACCCAGGACTGTATGTGCCATAATGTGATGATGGGAGGTGTCGGCCATTACCCAGGACTGTATGTGCCATAATGTGATGATGGGAGGTGTCGGCCATTACCCAGGACTGTATGTGCCATAATGTGATGATGGGAGGTGTCGGCCATTACCCAGGACTGTATGTGCCATAATGTGATGATCGGAGGTGTCGGCCATTACCCAGGACTGTATGTGCCATAATGTGATGATCGGAGGTGTCGGCCATTACCCACGGCTGTATGCGCCATAATGTGATGATGGGGGGTGTCGGCCATTACCCAGGACTGTATGTGCCATAATGTGATGATGGGAGGTGCCGGCCGCTACCCAGGACTGTATGTGCCATAATGTGATGATCGGGGGTGTCGGCCATTACCCACGGCTGTATGTGCCATAATGTGATGATGGGAGGTGTCGGCCATTACCCAGGACTGTATGTGCCATAATGTGATGATGGGAGGTGTCGGCCATTACCCACGGCTGTATGTGCCATAATGTGATGATGGGAGGTGCCAGCCACTACCCAGGACTGTATGTGCCATAATGTGATGATGGGAGGTGTCGGCCATTACCCTCGGCTGTATGTGCCATAATGTGATGATGGGAGGTGTCGGCCATTACCCAGGGCTGTATGTGCCATAATGTGATGATGGGAGGTGTCGGCCATTACCCAGGGCTGTATGTGCCATAATGTGATGATGGGAGGTGTCGGCCATTACCCAGGGCTGTATGTGCCATAATGTGATGATGGGAGGTGTCGGCCATTACCCAGGACTGTATGTGCCATAATGTGATGATGGGAGGTGTCGGCCATTACCCAGGACTGTATGTGCCATAATGTGATGATCGGAGGTGTCGGCCATTACCCAGGACTGTATGCGCCATAATGTGATGATGGGAGGTGTCGGCCATTACCCACGGCTGTATGTGCCATAATGTGATGATCGGGGGTGTCGGCCATTACCCTCGGCTGTATGTGCCATAATGTGATGATGGGAGGTGTCGGCCATTACCCAGGACTGTATGTGCCATAATGTGATGATGGGAGGTGTCGGCCATTACCCAGGACTGTATGTGCCATAATGTGATGATGGGAGGTGTCGGCCATTACCCAGGACTGTATGTGCCATAATGTGATGATGGGAGGTGTCGGCCATTACCCAGGGCTGTATGTGCCATAATGTGATGATGGGGGGTGTCGGCCATTACCCAGGACTGTATGCGCCATAATGTGATGATGGGAGGTGTCGGCCATTACCCACGGCTGTATGTGCCATAATGTGATGATGGGAGGTGTCGGCCATTACCCAGGACTGTATGTGCCATAATGTGATGATGGGAGGTGTCGGCCATTACCCAGGGCTGTATGTGCCATAATGTGATGATGGGAGGTGTCGGCCATTACCCAGGACTGTATGTGCCATAATGTGATGATGGGAGGTGTCGGCCATTACCCAGGACTGTATGCGCCATAATGTGATGATGGGAGGTGTCGGCCATTACCCAGGACTGTATGTGCCATAATGTGATGATGGGAGGTGTCGGCCATTACCCAGGACTGTATGTGCCATAATGTGATGATGGGAGGTGTCGGCCATTACCCAGGACTGTATGCGCCATAATGTGATGATGGGAGGTGTCGGCCATTACCCAGGACTGTATGTGCCATAATGTGATGATCGGAGGTGTCGGCCATTACCCAGGACTGTATGCGCCATAATGTGATGATCGGAGGTGTCGGCCATTACCCAGGGCTGTATGTGCCATAATGTGATGATCGGGGGTGTCGGCCATTACCCAGGACTGTATGTGCCATAATGTGATGATGGGAGGTGTCGGCCATTACCCAGGACTGTATGCGCCATAATGTGATGATGGGAGGTGTCGGCCATTACCCAGGACTGTATGCGCCATAATGTGATGATGGGAGGTGTCGGCCATTACCCAGGGCTGTATGCGCCATAATGTGATGATGGGAGGTGTCGGCCATTACCCACGGCTGTATGTGCCATAATGTGATGATGGGGGGTGTCGGCCATTACCCAGGACTGTATGTGCCATAATGTGATGATGGGAGGTGTCGGCCATTACCCAGGACTGTATGTGCCATAATGTGATGATGGGAGGTGTCGGCCATTACCCAGGACTGTATGTGCCATAATGTGATGATGGGAGGTGTCGGCCATTACCCAGGACTGTATGTGCCATAATGTGATGATGGGAGGTGTCGGCCATTACCCAGGACTGTATGTGCCATAATGTGATGATGGGAGGTGTCGGCCATTACCCAGGACTGTATGTGCCATAATGTGATGATGGGAGGTGTCGGCCATTACCCAGGACTGTATGTGCCATAATGTGATGAGGGGGGGGGCGCCCGATGGGGGCGCCTACCCGGCTGTATGTGCCATAATGTGATGATGGGAGGTGTCGGCCATTACCCAGGACTGTATGTGCCATAATGTGATGATGGGAGGTGTCGGCCATTACCCAGGGCTGTATGTGCCATAATGTGATGATGGGAGGTGCCGGCCGTTACCCAGGACTGTATGTGCCATAATGTGATGATGGGAGGTGTCGGCCATTACCCACGGCTGTATGTGCCATAATGTGATGATGGGAGGTGTCGGCCATTACCCAGGGCTGTATGTGCCATAATGTGATGATGGGAGGTGTCGGCCATTACCCAGGGCTGTATGTGCCATAATGTGATGATGGGAGGTGTCGGCCATTACCCAGGGCTGTATGTGCCATAATGTGATGATGGGAGGTGTCGGCCATTACCCAGGGCTGTATGTGCCATAATGTGATGATGGGAGGTGTCGGCCATTACCCAGGGCTGTATGTGCCATAATGTGATGATGGGAGGTGTCGGCCATTACCCAGGGCTGTATGTGCCATAATGTGATGATGGGAGGTGTCGGCCATTACCCAGGACTGTATGTGCCATAATGTGATGATGGGAGGTGTCGGCCATTACCCAGGACTGTATGTGCCATAATGTGATGATGGGAGGTGTCGGCCATTACCCAGGACTGTATGTGCCATAATGTGATGATGGGAGGTGTCGGCCATTACCCAGGACTGTATGTGCCATAATGTGATGATGGGAGGTGTCGGCCATTACCCAGGACTGTATGTGCCATAATGTGATGATGGGAGGTGTCGGCCATTACCCAGGACTGTATGTGCCATAATGTGATGATGGGAGGTGTCGGCCATTACCCAGGACTGTATGTGCCATAATGTGATGATGGGAGGTGTCGGCCATTACCCAGGACTGTATGTGCCATAATGTGATGATCGGAGGTGTCGGCCATTACCCAGGACTGTATGTGCCATAATGTGATGATGGGAGGTGTCGGCCATTACCCAGGACTGTATGTGCCATAATGTGATGATGGGGGGTGTCGGCCATTACCCAGGACTGTATGTGCCATAATGTGATGATGGGAGGTGTCGGCCATTACCCAGGACTGTATGTGCCATAATGTGATGATGGGAGGTGTCGGCCATTACCCAGGGCTGTATGTGCCATAATGTGATGATGGGAGGTGTCGGCCATTACCCAGGACTGTATGTGCCATAATGTGATGATGGGAGGTGTCGGCCATTACCCAGGACTGTATGTGCCATAATGTGATGATGGGAGGTGTCGGCCATTACCCAGGGCTGTATGTGCCATAATGTGATGATGGGAGGTGTCGGCCATTACCCAGGACTGTATGTGCCATAATGTGATGATGGGAGGTGCTCGGCCGTTACCCAGGACTGTATGTGCCATAATGTGATGATGGGAGGTGTCGGCCATTACCCAGGGCTGTATGTGCCATAATGTGATGATGGGAGGTGCCGGCCGTTACCCAGGACTGTATGTGCCATAATGTGATGATGGGAGGTGTCGGCCATTACCCCAGGCTGTATGTGCCATAATGTGATGATGGGAGGTGTCGGCCATTACCCACGGCTGTATGTGCCATAATGTGATGATGGGAGGTGTCGGCCATTACCCTGGGCTGTATGTGCCATAATGTGATGATGGGAGGTGTCGGCCATTACCCAGGGCTGTATGTGCCATAATGTGATGATGGGAGGTGTCGGCCATTACCCAGGACTGTATGTGCCATAATGTGATGATGGGAGGTGTCGGCCATTACCCAGGGCTGTATGTGCCATAATGTGATGATGGGAGGTGTCGGCCATTACCCAGGACTGTATGTGCCATAATGTGATGATGGGAGGTGTCGGCCATTACCCACGGCTGTATGTGCCATAATGTGATGATGGGAGGTGTCGGCCATTACCCACGGCTGTATGTGCCATAATGTGATGATGGGAGGTGTCGGCCATTACCCAGGACTGTATGTGCCATAATGTGATGATGGGAGGTGTCGGCCATTACCCAGGACTGTATGTGCCATAATGTGATGATGGGAGGTGTCGGCCATTACCCAGGACTGTATGTGCCATAATGTGATGATCGGAGGTGTCGGCCATTACCCAGGACTGTATGTGCCATAATGTGATGATGGGAGGTGTCGGCCATTACCCAGGACTGTATGTGCCATAATGTGATAATGGGAGGTGTCGGCCATTACCCAGGACTGTATGTGCCATAATGTGATGATGGGAGGTGTCGGCCATTACCCAGGACTGTATGTGCCATAATGTGATGATGGGAGGTGTCGGCCATTACCCAGGACTGTATGTGCCATAATGTGATGATCGGAGGTGTCGGCCATTACCCACGGCTGTATGCGCCATAATGTGATGATGGGGGGTGTCGGCCATTACCCAGGACTGTATGTGCCATAATGTGATGATGGGAGGTGCCAGCCGCTACCCAGGACTGTATGTGCCATAATGTGATGATCGGGGGTGTCGGCCATTACCCTCGGCTGTATGTGCCATAATGTGATGATGGGAGGTGTCGGCCATTACCCAGGACTGTATGTGCCATAATGTGATGATGGGAGGTGTCGGCCATTACCCACGGCTGTATGTGCCATAATGTGATGATGGAAGGTGCCAGCCGCTACCCAGGACTGTATGTGCCATAATGTGATGATGGGAGGTGTCGGCCATTACCCACGGCTGTATGTGCCATAATGTGATGATGGGAGGTGTCGGCCATTACCCACGGCTGTATGTGCCATAATGTGATGATGGGAGGTGTCGGCCATTACCCTCGGCTGTATGTGCCATAATGTGATGATGGGAGGTATCGGCCATTACCCTCGGCTGTATGTGCCATAATGTGATGATGGGAGGTGTCGGCCATTACCCAGGACTGTATGTGCCATAATGTGATGATGGGAGGTGTCGGCCATTACCCAGGACTGTATGTGCCATAATGTGATGATGGGAGGTGTCGGCCATTACCCAGGACTGTATGCGCCATAATGTGATGAACGGAGGTGTCGGCCATTACCCACGGCTGTATGTGCCATATTGTGATGATCGGGGGTGTCGGCCATTACCCTCGGCTGTATGTGCCATAATGTGATGATGGGAGGTGTCGGCCATTACCCAGGACTGTATGTGCCATAATGTGATGATGGGAGGTGTCGCCCATTACCCAGGACTGTATGTGCCATAATGTGATGATCGGAGGTGTCGGCCATTACCCAGGACTGTATGCGCCATAATGTGATGATCGGAGGTGTCGGCCATTACCCAGGGCTGTATGTGCCATATTGTGATGATCGGGGGTGTTGGCCATTACCCAGGACTGTATGCGCCATAATGTACTAATGGGAGGTGTCGGCCATTACCCACGGCTGTATGCGCCATAATGAGATGATGGGAGGTGTCGGCCATTACCCAGGACTGTATGTGCCATAATGTGATGATGGGAGGTGTCGGCCATTACCCAGGACTGTATGTGCCATAATGTGATGATGGGAGGTGTCAGCCATTACCCAGGACTGTATGTGCCATAATGTGATGATGGGAGGTGTCGGCCATTACCCAGGACTGTATGCGCCATAATGTGATGATGGGAGGTGTCGGCCATTACCCAGGACTGTATGTGCCATAATGTGATGATGGGAGGTGTCGGCCATTACCCAGGACTGTATGCGCCATAATGTGATGATGGGAGGTGTCGGCCATTACCCAGGACTGTATGTGCCATAATGTGATGATGGGAGGTGTCGGCCATTACCCAGGACTGTATGTGCCATAATGTGATGATCGGAGGTGTCGGCCATTACCCACGGCTGTATGTGCCATAATGTGATGATGGGAGGTGTCGGCCATTACCCAGGACTGTATGTGCCATAATGTGATGATGGGAGGTGTCGGCCATTACCCAGGACTGTATGTGCCATAATGTGATGATGGGAGGTGTCGGCCATTACCCAGGACTGTATGCGCCATAATGTGATGATGGGAGGTGTCGGCCATTACCCAGGGCTGTATGCGCCATAATGAGATGATGGGAGGTGTCGGCCATTACCCACGGCTGTATGTGCCATAATGTGATGATGGGGGGTGTCGGCCATTACCCAGGACTGTATGTGCCATAATGTGATGATGGGAGGTGTCGGCCATTACCCAGGACTGTATGTGCCATAATGTGATGATGGGAGGTGTCGGCCATTACCCAGGACTGTATGTGCCATAATGTGATGATGGGAGGTGTTGGCCATTACCCAGGACTGTATGTGCCATAATGTGATGATGGGAGGTGTCGGCCATTACCCTGGACTGTATGTGCCATAATGTGATGATGGGAGGTGTCGGCCATTACCCAGGACTGTATGTGCCATAATGTGATGATGGGAGGTGTCGGCCGTTACCCAGGACTGTATGTGCCATAATGTGATGATGGGAAGTGTCAGCCGCTACCCAGGGCTGTATGTGCCATAATGTGATGATGGGAGGTGTCGGCCATTACCCAGGACTGTATGTGCCATAATGTGATGATGGGAGGTGTCGGCCATTACCCACGGCTGTATGTGCCATAATGTGATGATGGGAGGTGCCAGGCCGCTACCCAGGACTGTATGTGCCATAATGTGATGATGGGAGGTGTCGGCCATTAGCCTCGGCTGTATGTGCCATAATGTGATGATGGGAGGTGTCGGCCATTACCCACGGCTGTATGTGCCATAATGTGATGATGGGAGGTGTCGGCCATTACCCTCGGCTGTATGTGCCATAATGTGATGATGGGAGGTGTCGGCCATTACCCAGGGCTGTATGTGCCATAATGTGATGATTGGAGGTGTCGGCCATTACCCAGGACTGTATGTGCCATAATGTGATGATGGGAGGTGTCGGCCATTACCCACGGCTGTATGTGCCATAATGTGATGATGGGAGGTGTCGGCCATTACCCAGGACTGTATGTGCCATAATGTGATGATGGGAGGTGTCGGCCATTACCCAGGACTGTATGTGCCATAATGTGATGATCGGAGGTGTCGGCCATTACCCAGGACTGTATGTGCCATATTGTGATGATCGGGGGTGTCGGCCATTACCCAGGACTGTATGCGCCATAATGTGATAATGGGAGGTGTCGTCCATTACCCAGGACTGTATGTGCCATAATGTGATGATCGGAGGTGTCGGCCATTACCCAGGACTGTATGTGCCATAATGTGATAATGGGAGGTGTCGTCCATTACCCAGGACTGTATGTGCCATAATGTGATAATGGGAGGTGACGGCCATTACCCAGGACGGTATGTGCCATAATGTGATGATCGGAGGTGTCGGCCATTACCCAGGACTGTATGTGCCATAATGTGATGATCGGAGGTGTCGGCCATTACCCAGGACTGTATGTGCCATAATGTGATGATCGGAGGTGTCGGCCATTACCCACAGCTGTATGCGCCATAATGTGATGATCGGGGGTGTCGGCCATTACCCAGGACTGTATGTGCCATAATGTGATGATGGGAGGTGTCGGCCATTACCCAGGACTGTATGTGCCATAATGTGATGATGGGAGGTGTCGGCCATTACCCACGGCTGTATGTGCCATAATGTGATGATGGGAGGTGTCGGCCATTACCCAGGACTGTATGTGCCATAATGTGATGATGGGAGGTGTCGGCCATTACCCAGGACTGTATGTGCCATAATGGGATGATGGGAGGTGTCGGCCATTACCCACGGCTGTATGTGCCATAATGTGATGATGGGAGGTGTCGGCCACTACCCAGGACTGTATGTGCCATAATGTGATGATGGGAGGTGTCGGCCATTACCCAGGACTGTATGTGCCATAATGTGATGATGGGAGGTGTCGGCCATTACCCACGGCTGTATGTGCCATAATGTGATGATGGGAGGTGCCAGCCGCATTACCCAGGACTGTATGTGCCATAATGTGATGATGGGAGGTGTCGGCCATTACCCACGGCTGTATGTGCCATAATGTGATGATGGGAGGTGTCGGCCATTACCCACGGCTGTATGTGCCATAATGTGATGATGGGAGGTGTCGGCCATTACCCTCGGCTGTATGTGCCATAATGTGATGATGGGAGGTGTCGGCCATTACCCAGGACTGTATGTGCCATAATGTGATGATGGGAGGTGTCGGCCATTACCCTCGGCTGTATGTGCCATAATGTGATGATGGGAGGTGTCGGCCATTACCCAGGACTGTATGTGCCATAATGTGATGATGGGAGGTGTCGGCCATTACCCAGGGCTGTATGTGCCATAATGTGATGATGGGAGGTGTCGGCCATCACCCAGGACTGTATGCGCCATAATGTGATGATCGGGGGTGTCGCCCATTACCCACAGCTGTATGTGCCATATTGTTATGATCGGGGGTGTCGGCCATTACCCAGGACTGTATGCGCCATAATGTGATAATGGGAGGTGTCGGCCATTACGCAGGACTGTATGTGCCATAATGTGATAATGGGAGGTGTCGGCCATTACCCAGGACTGTATGCGCCATAATGTGATGATGGGGGGTGTCGGCCATTACCCACAGCTGTATGTGCCATATTGTGATGATCGGGGGGGTTGGCCGTTACCCAGGACTGTATGCGCCATAATGTGATGATGGGCGGTGTCGGCCATTACCCAGGACTGTATGCGCCATAATGTGATAATGGGAGGTGTCGGCCATTACCCAGGACTGTATGCGCCATAATGTGATGATGGGAGGTGTCGGCCATTACCCAGGACTGTATGTGCCATAATGTGATGATGGGAGGTGTCGGCCATTACCCAGGACTGTATGTGCCATAATGTGATGATCGGAGGTGTCGGCCATTACCCACAGCTGTATGCGCCATAATGTGATGATGGGGGGTGTCGGCCATTACCCAGGACTGTATGTGCCATAATGTGATGATGGGAGGTGCCAGCCGCTACCCAGGGCTGTATGTGCCATAATGTGATGATGGGAGGTGTCGGCCATTACCCAGGGCTGTATGTGCCATAATGTGATGATGGGAGGTGTCGGCCATTACCCCTCGGCTGTATGTGCCATAATGTGATGATGGGAGGTGTCGGCCATTACCCACGGCTGTATGTGCCATAATGTGATGATGGGAGTCGCCAGGACTGTATGTGCCATAATGTGTGGGAGGGGGCGGCCGTTACCCAGGACTGTATGTGCCATAATGTGATGATGGGAGGTGTCGGCCATTACCCACGGCTGTATGTGCCATAATGTGATGATGGAAGGTGCCAGCCGCTACCCAGGACTGTATGTGCCATAATGTGATGATGGGAGGTGTCGGCCATTACCCACGGCTGTATGTGCCATAATGTGATGATGGGAGGTGTCGGCCATTACCCAGGACTGTATGTGCCATAATGTGATGATGGGAGGTGTCGCCCATTACCCAGGACTGTATGTGCCATAATGTGATGATGGGAGTTGTCGGCCATTACCCAGGACTGTATGCGCCATAATGTGATGATGGGAGGTGTCGGCCATTACCCACAGCTGTATGTGCCATATTGTGATGATCGGGGGTGTTGGCCATTACCCAGGACAGTATGCGCCATAATGTGATGATGGGAGGTGTCGGCCATTACCCACGGCTGTATGTGCCATAATGTGATGATGGGAGGTGTTGGCCATTACCCAGGACTGTATGTGCCATAATGTGATGATGGGAGGTGTCGGCCATTACCCAGGACTGTATGTGCCATAATGTGATGATCGGGGGTGTTGGCCATTACCCAGGACTGTATGCGCCATAATGTGATGATCGGGGGTGTCGGCCATTACCCAGGACTGTATGCGCCATAATGTAATAATGGGAGGTGTCGGCCATTACCCACGGCTGTATGCGCCATAATGTGATGATGGGAGGTGTTGGCCACTACCCAGGACTGTATGTGCCATAATGTGATGATGGGAGGTGTCGGCCATTTCCCAGGACTGTATGTGCCATAATGTGATGATCGGGGGTGTTGGCCATTACCCAGGACTGTATGCGCCATAATGTGATGATCGGGGGTGTCGGCCATTACCCACGGCTGTATGCGCCATAATGTGATGATCGGGGGTGTCGGCCATTACCCAGGACTGTATGTGCCATAATGAGATGATGGGAGGTGTCGGCCATTACCCAGGACTGTATGTGCCATAATGTGATGATGGGAGGTGTCGGCCATTACCCAGGACTGTATGTGCCATAATGTGATGATGGGAGGTGTCAGCCATTACCCAGGACTGTATGCGCCATAATGTGATGATGGGAGGTGTCGGCCATTACCCAGGACTGTATGCGCCATAATGTGATGATGGGAGGTGTCGGCCATTACCCAGGACTGTATGCGCCATAATGTGATGATGGGAAGTGTCGGCCATTACCCAGGACTGTATGTGCCATAATGTGATAATGGGAGGTGTCGGCCATTACCCAGGACTGTATGCGCCATAATGTGATAATGGGAGGTGTCGTCCATTACCCAGGACTGTATGTGCCATAATGTGATGATCGGAGGTGTCGGCCATTACCCAGGACTGTATGCGCCATAATGTGATGATCGGAGGTGTCGGCCATTACCCACGGCTGTATGTGCCATAATGTGATGATCGGGGGTGTCGGCCATTACCCAGGACTGTATGTGCCATAATGTGATGATGGGAGGTGTCGTCCATTACCCAGGACTGTATGCGCCATAATGTAATAATGGGAGGTGTCGGCCATTACCCAGGACTGTATGCGCCATAATGAGATGATGGGAGGTGTCGGCCATTACCCACGGCTGTATGCGCCATAATGAGATGATGGGAGGTGTCGGCCATTACCCACGGCTGTATGTGCCATAATGTGATGATCGGGGGTGTCGGCCATTACCCAGGACTGTATGTGCCATAATGTGATGATGGGAGGTGTCGTCCATTACCCAGGACTGTATGTGCCATAATGTGATGATGGGAGGTGTCGGCCATTACCCAGGACTGTATGCGCCATAATGTGATGATCGGGGGTGTCGGCCATTACCCAGGACTGTATGTGCCATAATGTGATGATGGGAGGTGCCTCGTTGGCCATTACCCTGGACTGTATGTGCCATAATGTGATGATGGGAGGTGTCGGCCGTTACCCAGGACTGTATGTGCCATAATGTGATGATGGGAAGTGTCAGCCGCTACCCAGGGCTGTATGTGCCATAATGTGATGATGGGAGGTGTCGGCCATTACCCAGGACTGTATGTGCCATAATGTGATGATGGGAGGTGTCGGCCATTACCCACGGCTGTATGTGCCATAATGTGATGATGGGAGGTGTCGGCCATTACCCTCGGCTGTATGTGCCATAATGTGATGATGGGAGGTGTCGGCCATTACCCACGGCTGTATGTGCCATAATGTGATGATGGGAGGTGTCGGCCATTACCCTCGGCTGTACAGTCATGGCCAAAAGTTTTGAGAATGACACAAATATTCTATTTTCACATGATCTGCTGCCCTCTGGTTTTTATGTGTGTTTGTCAGATGTTTTTATCACATACAGAAATAGAATTGCTTTCATATTATGAGTAACAGAAGCTTATATTGACACTTAGAATGAGTTAATGCAGCAAGTCAATATTTGCAGTGTTGACCCTTCTTCTTCAGGACCTCTGCAATACTCCCTGGCATGCTCTCAAGGAACTTCTGGACCAAATCCTGACTGATAGCAGTCCATTCTTGCAGAATCAATGCTTTCATTTTGTCTGAATTTGTTGGTTTTTGTTTGTCCACCCGTCTCTTGATGATTGACCACAAGTTCTCAATGGGATTAAGATCTGGGGAGTTTCCAGGCCATGGACCCAAAATCTCTATGTTTTGTTCCCTGAGCCATTTAGTTATCACCTTTGCTTTATGGCAAGGTGCTCCATCATGCTGGAAAAGGCATTGTTGAGTGCCAAACTGCTCTTGGACGGTTGGGAGAAGTTGCTCTTGGAGGACATTCTGGTACCATTCTTTATTCATGGCAAGACTGTGAGAGAGCCGATTCCCTTGGCTGAGAAGCAACCCCACACATGAATGGTTTCAGGATGCTTTACAGTTGGCATGAGACAAGACTGGTGGTAGCGCTCACCTCTTCTTCTCCGAATAAGCTGTTTTCCAGATGTTCCAAACAATCGAAAAGGGGATTCATCAGAGAAAATGACTTTCCCCCAGTCCTCAGCAGTCCACTCCCTGTACCTTTTGCAGAATATCAGTCTGTCCCTGATGTTTTTTCTGGAGAGAAGTAGCTTCTTTGCTGCCCTCCTTGAGACCAGGCCTTGCTCCAAGAATCTCCGCCTCACAGTGCGTGCAGATGTACCCACACCTGCCTGCTGCCATTCCTCAGCAAGCCAGTAGCCATCCGCAGCTGCAAACACTTTCCCCTAAGAGACGGTCCTGCCGCTTGCTGGTCTTTCTTGGGCGCCCTGGAGCCTTTTTGGCACCAATGGAACCTCTCTCCTTGAAGTTCTTGATGATGCGATAGATTGTTGACTGAGGTGCAATCTTTCTAGCTGCAATACTCTTCCCAGTTAGGCCATTTTTGTGCAGTGCAATGATGACTACACGTGTTTCTTTAGAGATAACCATGGTTAACAGAAGAGAAACAATGATGGCATGCACCAGCCCCTTTTAAAGTGCCCAGTGGTGTCATTCTTACTTAATCATGACAGATTGATCTCCAGCCCTGTCCTCATCAACACCCACACCTGTGTTAATGGAGCAATCACTGAAACGATGTTAGGTGGTCCTTTTAAGGCAGGGCTGCAATGATGTTGAAATGTGTTTTGGGGGATAAAGTTCATTTTCTAGGCAAATATTGACTTTGCAAGTAATTGCTGTTAAGCTGATCACTCTTTATAACATTCTGGAGTATATGCAAATTGCCATTAGAAAAACTGAAGCAGTAGACTTTGTAAAAATTAATATTTGTATCATTCTCAAAACTTTTGGCCATGAGTGTATGTGCCATAATGTGATGATGGGAGGTGTCGGCCATTACCCACGGCTGTATGTGCCATAATGTGATGATGGGAGGTGTCGGCCATTACCCAGGACTGTATGTGCCATATTGTGATGATCGGGGGTGTCGGCCATTACCCAGGACTGTATGTGCCATAATGTGATAATGGGAGGTGTCGTCCATTACCCAGGGCTGTATGTGCCATAATGTGATGATCGGAGGTGTCGGCCATTACCCAGGACTGTATGTGCCATAATGTGATGATGGGAGGTGTCGGCCATTACCCACAGCTGTATGCGCCATAATGTGATGATCGGGGGTGTCGGCCATTACCCAGGACTGTATGTGCCATAATGTGATGATGGGAGGTGCCAGCCGCTACCCAGGACTGTATGTGCCATAATGTGATGATGGGGGGTGTCGGCCATTACCCTCGGCTGTATGTGCCATAATGTGATGATGGGAGGTGTCGGCCGTTACCCAGGACTGTGTGTGCCATATTGTGATGATTGGAGGTATCGGCCATTACCCAGGACTGTATGTGCCATAATGTGATGATGGGAGGTATCGGCCATTACCCAGGACTGTATGTGCCATAATGTGATGATGGGAGGTGCCGGCCGCTACCCAGGACTGTATGTGCCATAATGTGATGATGGGAGGTGTCGGCCATTACCCACGGCTGTATGTGCCATAATGTGATGATGGGAGGTGTCGGCCATTACCCAGGACTGTATGTGCCATAATGTGATGATGGGAGGTGTCGGCCATTACCCACGGCTGTATGTGCCATAATGTGATGATGGGAGGTGTCGGCCATTACCCAGGACTGTATGTGCCATAATGTGATGATGGGAGGTGTCGGCCATTACCCACGGCTGTATGTGCCATAATGTGATGATGGGAGGTGTCGGCCATTACCCTCGGCTGTATGTGCCATAATGTGATGATGGGAGGTGTCGGCCATTACCCTCGGCTGTATGTGCCATAATGTGATGATGGGAGGTGTCGGCCATTACCCACGGCTGTATGTGCCATAATGTGATGATGGGAAGTGTCAGCCACTACCCAGGACTGTATGTGCCATAATGTGATGATGGGAGGTGTCGGCCGTTACCCAGGACTGTATGTGCCATAATGTGATGATGGGAGGTGTCGGCCATTACCCACGGCTGTATGTGCCATAATGTGATGATGGAAGGTGCCAGCCGCTACCCAGGACTGTATGTGCCACAATGTGATGATGGGAGGTGTCGGCCATTAGCCTCGGCTGTATGTGCCATAATGTGATGATGGGAGGTGTCGGCCATTACCCACGGCTGTATGTGCCATAATGTGATGATGGGAGGTGTCGGCCATTACCCTCGGCTGTATGTGCCATAATGTGATGATGGGAGGTATCGGCCATTACCCTCGGCTGTATGTGCCATAATGTGATGATGGGAGGTGTCGGCCATTACCCAGGACTGTATGTGCCATAATGTGATGATGGGAGGTGTCGGCCTTTTACCCTCGGCTGTATGTGCCATAATGTGATGATGGGAGGTGTCGGCCATTACCCAGGACTGTATGTGCCATAATGTGATGATGGGAGGTGTCGGCCATTACCCAGGACTGTATGTGCCATAATGTGATGATGGGAGGTGTCGGCCATTACCCAGGGCTGTATGTGCCATAATGTGATGATGGGAGGTGTCGGCCATTACCCAGGACTGTATGTGCCATAATGTGATGATGGGAGGTGTCGGCCACCATTACCCACGGCTGTATGCGCCATAATGTGATGATCGGGGGTGTCGCCCATTACCCACAGCTGTATGTGCCATATTGTTATGATCGGGGGTGTCGGCCATTACCCAGGACTGTATGCGCCATAATGTGATAATGGGAGGTGACGGCCATTACCCAGGACTGTATGTGCCATAATGTGATAATGGGAGGTGTCGGCCATTACCCAGGACTGTATGCGCCATAATGTGATGATCGGGGGTGTCGGCCATTACCCACAGCTGTATGTGCCATATTGTGATGATCGGGGGTGTCGGCCATTACCCAGGACTGTATGCGCCATAATGTGATGATGGGCGGTGTCGGCCATTACCCAGGACTGTATGCGCCATAATGTGATAATGGGAGGTGTTGGCCATTACCCAGGACTGTATGTGCCATAATGTGATGATGGGAGGTGTCGGCCATTACCCACGGCTGTATGTGCCATAATGTGATGATGGGAGGTGCCGGCCACTGCCCAGGACTGTATGTGCCATAATGTGATGATGGGAGGTGTCGGCCATTACCCTCGGCTATATGTGCCATAATGTGATGATGGGGGGGGACGGCTATTACCCAGGACTGTATGTGCCATAATGTGATAATGGGAGGTGTCGGCCATTACCCAGGACTGTATGCGCCATAATGTGATGATCGGGGGTGTCGGCCATTACCCACAGCTGTATGTGCCATATTGTGATGATGGGGGGTGTTGGCCATTACCCAGGACTGTATGTGCCATAATGTGATGATGGGAGGTGTCAGCCATTACCCAGGACTCTATGTGCCATAATGTGATGATGGGAGGTGTCGGCCATTACCCAGGACTGTATGTGCCATAATGTGATGATGGGAGGTGTCGGCCATTACCCAGGACTGTATGTGCCATAATGTGATGATGGGAGGTGTTGGCCATTACCCACGGCTGTATGTGCCATAATGTGATGATGGGAGGTGTCGGCCATTACCCAGGACTGTATGTGCCATAATGTGATGATGGGAGGTGTCGGCCATTACCCAGGACTGTATGCGCCATAATGTGATGATGGGAGGTGTCGGCCATTACCCAGGACTGTATGCGCCATAATGTGATGATGGGAGGTGTCGGCCATTACCCACAGCTGTATGTGCCATATTGTGATGATCGGAGGTGTCGGCCATTACCCAGGACTGTATGTGCCATAATGTGATGATCGGAGGTGTCGGCCATTACCCACGGCTGTATGTGCCATAATGTGATGATGGGAGGTGTCGGCCATTACCCTCGGCTGTATGTGCCATAATGTGATGATGGGAGGTGTCGGCCATTACCCTCGGCTGTATGTGCCATAATGTGATGATGGGAGGTGTCGGCCATTACCCTCGGCTGTATGTGCCATAATGTGATGATGGGAGGTGTCGGCCATTACCCAGGACTGTATGTGCCATAATGTGATGATGGGAGGTGTCGGCCATTACCCAGGACTGTATGTGCCATAATGTGATGATGGGAGGTGTCGGCCATTACCCAGGACTGTATGTGCCATAATGTGATGATGGGAGGTGTCGGCCTTTACCCTCGGCTGTATGTGCCATAATGTGATGATGGGAGGTGTCGGCCATTACCCAGGACTGTATGTGCCATAATGTGATGATCGGAGGTGTCGGCCATTACCCAGGACTGTATGTGCCATAATGTGATGATGGGAGGTGTCGGCCATTACCCAGGACTGTATGTGCCATAATGTGATGATGGGAGGTGTCGGCCATTACCCAGGACGGTATGTGCCATAATGTGATGATGGGAGGTTCGCCAGCCATTACCCAGGACTGTATGTGCCATAATGTGATGATGGGAGGTGTCGGCCATTACCCAGGGCTGTATGTGCCATAATGTGATGATGGGAGGTGTCGGCCATTACCCTCGGCTGTATGTGCCATAATGTGATGATGGGAGGTGTCGGCCATTACCCTCGGCTGTATGTGCCATAATGTGATGATGGGAGGTGTCGGCCATTACCCAGGACTGTATGTGCCATAATGTGATGATGGGAGGTGTCGGCCGCTACCCAGGACTGTATGTGCCATAATGTGATGATGGGAGGTGTCGGCCGTTACCCAGGACTGTATGTGCCATAATGTGATGATGGGAGGTGTCGGCCATTACCCAGGGCTGTATGTGCCATAATGTGATGATGGGAGGTGTCGGCCATTACCCTCGGCTGTATGTGCCATAATGTGATGATGGGAGGTGTCGGCCATTACCCTCGGCTGTATGTGCCATAATGTGATGATGGGAGGTGTCGGCCATTACCCAGGACTGTATGTGCCATAATGTGATGATGGGAGGTGTCGGCCATTACCCAGGACTGTATGTGCCATAATGTGATGATGGGAGGTGTCGGCCATTACCCAGGACTGTATGTGCCATAATGTGATGATGGGAGGTGTCGGCCATTACCCAGGACTGTATGTGCCATAATGTGATGATGGGAGGTGTCGGCCATTACCCTCGGCTGTATGTGCCATAATGTGATGATGGGAGGTGTCGGCCATTACCCAGGACTGTATGTGCCATAATGTGATGATGGGAGGTGTCGGCCATTACCCACGGCTGTATGCGCCATAATGTGATGATCGGGGGTGTCGCCCATTACCCACAGCTGTATGTGCCATATTGTGATGATCGGGGGGTGTCGGCCATTACCCAGGACTGTATGCGCCATAATGTGATGATGGGAGGTGTCGGCCATTACCCAGGACTGTATGTGCCATAATGTGATAATGGGAGGTGTCGGCCATTACCCAGGACTGTATGCGCCATAATGTGATGATCGGAGGTGTCGGCCATTACCCACAGCTGTTGTGCCATATTGGAGAGCGGGGGGGGGGGCGGTACCCAGGACTGTATGCGCCATAATGTGATGATGGGCGGTGTCGGCCATTACCCAGGACTGTATGTGCCATAATGTGATAATGGGAGGTGTCGGCCATTACCCAGGACTGTATGTGCCATAATGTGATGATGGGAGGTGTCGGCCATTACCCAGGACGGTATGTGCCATAATGTGATGATGGGAGGTGTCGGCCATTACCCAGGACTGTATGTGCCATAATGTGATGATCGGAGGTGTCGGCCATTACCCAGGACTGTATGTGCCATAATGTGATGATCGGAGGTGTCGGCCATTACCCACGGCTGTATGCGCCATAATGTGATGATCGGGGGTGTCGGCCATTACCCAGGACTGTATGTGCCATAATGTGATGATGGGAGGTGCCAGCCGCTACCCAGGACTGTATGTGCCATAATGTGATGATCGGGGGTGTCGGCCATTACCCTCGGCTGTATGTGCCATAATGTGATGATGGGAGGTGTCGGCCATTACCCACGGCTGTATGTGCCATAATGTGATGATGGAAGGTGCCAGCCGCTACCCAGGACTGTATGTGCCACAATGTGATGATGGGAGGTGTCGGCCATTAGCCTCGGCTGTATGTGCCATAATGTGATGATGGGAGGTGTCGGCCATTACCCACGGCTGTATGTGCCATAATGTGATGATGGGAGGTGTCGGCCATTACCCTCGGCTGTATGTGCCATAATGTGATGATGGGAGGTATCGGCCATTACCCTCGGCTGTATGTGCCATAATGTGATGATGGGAGGTGTCGGCCATTACCCAGGACTGTATGTGCCATAATGTGATGATGGGAGGTGTCGGCCATTACCCTCGGCTGTATGTGCCATAATGTGATGATGGGAGGTGTCGGCCATTACCCAGGACTGTATGTGCCATAATGTGATGATGGGAGGTGTCGGCCATTACCCAGGACTGTATGTGCCATAATGTGATGATGGGAGGTGTCGGCCATTACCCTCGGCTGTATGTGCCATAATGTGATGATGGGAGGTGTCGGCCATTACCCAGGACTGTATGTGCCATAATGTGATGATGGGAGGTGTCGGCCATTACCCACGGCTGTATGCGCCATAATGTGATGATCGGGGGTGTCGCCCATTACCCACAGCTGTATGTGCCATATTGTGATGATCGGGGGTGTCGGCCATTACCCAGGACTGTATGCGCCATAATGTGATAATGGGAGGTGACGGCCATTACCCAGGACTGTATGCGCCATAATGTGATAATGGGAGGTGACGGCCATTACCCAGGACTGTATGTGCCATAATGTGATAATGGGAGGTGTCGGCCATTACCCAGGACTGTATGCGCCATAATGTGATGATCGGGGGTGTCGGCCATTACCCACAGCTGTATGTGCCATATTGTGATGATCGGGGGTGTCGGCCGTTACCCAGGACTGTATGCGCCATAATGTGATGATGGGCGGTGTTGGCCGTTACCCAGGACTGTATGCGCCATAATGTGATAATGGGAGGTGTCGGCCATTACCCAGGACTGTATGTGCCATAATGTGATGATGGGAGGTGTCGGCCATTACCCAGGGCTGTATGTGCCATAATGTGATGATGGGAGGTGCCGGCCGCTGCCCAGGACTGTATGTGCCATAATGTGATGATGGGAGGTGTCGGCCATTACCCTCGGCTATATGTGCCATAATGTGATGATGGGAGGTGACGGCCATTACCCAGGACTGTATGTGCCATAATGTGATAATGGGAGGTGTCGGCCATTACCCAGGACTGTATGCGCCATAATGTGATGATCGGGGGTGTCGGCCATTACCCACGGCTGTATGTGCCATATTGTGATGATCGGGGGGTGTTGGCCATTACCCAGGACTGTATGTGCCATAATGTGATGATGGGAGGTGTCAGCCATTACCCAGGACTGTATGTGCCATAATGTGATGATGGGAGGTGTCGGCCATTACCCAGGAGTGTATGTGCCATAATGTGATGATGGGAGGTGTCGGCCATTACCCAGGACTGTATGTGCCATAATGTGATGATGGGAGGTGTTGGCCATTACCCACGGCTGTATGTGCCATAATGTGATGATGGGAGGTGTCGGCCGCTACCCAGGACTGTATGTGCCATAATGTGATGATGGGAGGTGTCGGCCATTACCCAGGACTGTATGCGCCATAATGTGATAATGGGAGGTGTCGGCCATTACCCAGGACTGTATGTGCCATAATGTGATGATGGGGGGTGTCGGCCATTACCCACAGCTGTATGTGCCATATTGTGATGATCGGAGGTGTCGGCCATTACCCAGGACTGTATGTGCCATAATGTGATGATCGGAGGTGTCGGCCATTACCCACGGCTGTATGTGCCATAATGTGATGATGGGAGGTGTCGGCCATTACCCTCGGCTGTATGTGCCATAATGTGATGATGTGGGAGGTGTCGGCCATTACCCTCGGCTGTATGTGCCATAATGTGATGATGGGAGGTATCGGCCATTACCCTCGGCTGTATGTGCCATAATGTGATGATGGGAGGTGTCGGCCATTACCCAGGACTGTATGTGCCATAATGTGATGATGGGAGGTGTCGGCCATTACCCAGGAATGTATGTGCCATAATGTGATGATGGGAGGTGTCGGCCATTACCCAGGACTGTATGTGCCATAATGTGATGATGGGAGGTGTCGGCCATTACCCTCGGCTGTATGTGCCATAATGTGATGATGGGAGGTGTCGGCCATTACCCAGGACTGTATGTGCCATAATGTGATGATCGGAGGTGTCGGCCATTACCCAGGACTGTATGTGCCATATTGTGATGATCGGGGGTGTCGGCCATTACCCAGGACTGTATGTGCCATAATGTGATAATGGAAGGTGACGGCCATTACCCAGGACTGTATGTGCCATAATGTGATGATGGGAGGTGCCAGCCGCTACCCAGGACTGTATGTGCCATAATGTGATGATGTGAGGTGTCGGCCATTACCCACGGCTGTATGTGCCATAATGTGATGATGGGAGGTGTCGGCCATTACCCTCGGCTGTATGTGCCATAATGTGATGATGGGAGGTATCGGCCATTACCCTCGGCTGTATGTGCCATAATGTGATGATGGGAGGTGTCGGCCATTACCCAGGACTGTATGTGCCATAATGTGATGATGGGAAGTGTCAGCCGCTACCCAGGACTGTATGTGCCATAATGTGATGATGGGAGGTGTCGGCCGTTACCCAGGACTGTATGTGCCATAATGTGATGATGGGAGGTGTCGGCCATTACCCACGGCTGTATGTGCCATAATGTGATGATGGGAGGTGTCGGCCATTACCCTCGGCTGTATGTGCCATAATGTGATGATGGGAGGTATCGGCCATTACCCTCGGCTGTATGTGCCATAATGTGATGATGGGAGGTGTCGGCCATTACCCAGGACTGTATGTGCCATAATGTGATGATGGGAGGTGTCGGCCATTACCCAGGACTGTATGTGCCATAATGTGATGATGGGAGGTGTCGTCCATTACCCAGGACTGTATGTGCCATAATGTGATGATGGGAGGTGTCGGCCATTACCCAGGACTGTATGTGCCATAATGTGATGATGGGAGGTGTCGGCCATTACCCTCGGCTGTATGTGCCATAATGTGATGATGGGAGGTGTCGGCCATCACCCAGGACTGTATGTGCCATAATGTGATGATGGGAGGTGTCGGCCATTACCCACGGCTGTATGCGCCATAATGTGATGATCGGGGGTGTCGCCCATTACCCACAGCTGTATGTGCCATATTGTTATGATCGGGGGTGTCGGCCATTACCCAGGACTGTATGCGCCATAATGTGATAATGGGAGGTGACGGCCATTACGCAGGACTGTATGTGCCATAATGTGATAATGGGAGGTGTCGGCCATTACCCAGGACTGTATGCGCCATAATGTGATGATCGGGGGTGTCGGCCATTACCCACAGCTGTATGTGCCATATTGTGATGATCGGGGGTGTTGGCCGTTACCCAGGACTGTATGCGCCATAATGTGATGATGGGCGGTGTCGGCCATTACCCAGGACTGTATGTGCCATAATGTGATAATGGGAGGTGTCGTCCATTACCCAGGACTGTATGTGCCATAATGTGATAATGGGAGGTGACGGCCATTACCCAGGACGGTATGTGCCATAATGTGATGATCGGAGGTGTCGGCCATTACCCAGGACTGTATGTGCCATAATGTGATGATCGGAGGTGTCGGCCATTACCCAGGACTGTATGTGCCATAATGTGATGATCGGAGGTGTCGGCCATTACCCACGGCTGTATGCGCCATAATGTGATGATCGGGGGTGTCGGCCATTACCCAGGACTGTATGTGCCATAATGTGATGATGGGAGGTGTCGGCCATTTCCCTCGGCTGTATGTGCCATAATGTGATGATGGGAGGTGTCGGCCATTACCCAGGACTGTATGTGCCATAATGTGATGATGGGAGGTGTCGGCCATTACCCAGGACTGTATGTGCCATAATGTGATGATGGGAGGTGTCGGCCATTACCCACGGCTGTATGTGCCATAATGTGATGATGGGAGGTGTTGGCCATTACCCAGGACTGTATGTGCCATAATGTGATGATGGGAGGTGTCATCCATTACCCAGGACTGTATGTGCCATAATGTGATGATGGGAGGTGTCGGCCATTACCCACGGCTGTATGTGCCATAATGTGATGATGGGAGGTGTTGGCCATTACCCAGGACTGTATGTGCCATAATGTGATGATGGGAGGTGTCATCCATTACCCACGGCTGTATGTGCCATAATGTGATGATGGGAGGTGCCAGCCGCTACCCAGGACTGTATGTGCCATAATGTGATGATCGGAGGTGTCGGCCATTACCCTCGGCTGTATGTGCCATAATGTGATGATGGGAGGTGTCGGCCATTACCCTCGGCTGTATGTGCCATAATGTGATGATGGGAGGTGTCGGCCATTACCCACGGCTGTATGTGCCATAATGTGATGATGGGAAGTGTCAGCCGCTACCCAGGACTGTATGTGCCATAATGTGATGATGGGAGGTGTCGGCCATTACCCAGGACTGTATGTGCCATAATGTGATGATGGGAGGTGTCGGCCATTACCCACGGCTGTATGTGCCATAATGTGATGATGGAAGGTGACAGCCATTACCCACGACTGTATGTGCCATAATGTGATGATGGGAGGTGTCGGCCATTAGTCTCGGCTGTATGTGCCATAATGTGATGATGGGAGCTGTCGGCCATTACCCACGGCTGTATGTGCCATAATGTGATGATGGGAGGTGTCGGCCATTACCCTCGGCTGTATGTGCCATAATGTGATGATGGGAGGTATCGGCCATTACCGTCGGCTGTATGTGCCATATTGTGATGATGGGAGGTGTCGGCCATTACCCAGGACTGTATGTGCCATAATGTGAAGATGGGAGGTGTCGGCCATTACCCAGGACTGTATGTGCCATAATGTGATGATGGGAGTTGTCGGCCATTACCCTCGGCTGTATGTGCTATAATGTGATGATGGGAGGTGTCGGCCATCACCCAGGACTGTATGTGCCATAATGTGATGATGGGAGGTGTCGGCCATTACCCAGGACTGTATGTGCCATAATGTGATGATGGGAGGTGTCGGCCATTACCCAGGACTGTATGTGCCATAATGTGATGATGGGAGGTGTCGGCCATTACCCTCGGCTGTATGTGCCATAATGTGATGATGGGAGGTGTCGGCCATTACCCTCGGCTGTATGTGCCATAATGTGATGATGGGAAGTGTCAGCCATCACCCAGGACTGTATGTGCCATAATGTGATGATGGGAGGTGTCGGCCATTACCCACGGCTGTATGCGCCATAATGTGATGATCGGGGGTGTCGCCCATTACCCACAGCTGTATGTGCCATATTGTTATGATCGGGGGTGTCGGCCATTACCCAGGACTGTATGCGCCATAATGTGATAATGGGAGGTGACGGCCATTACGCAGGACTGTATGTGCCATAATGTGATAATGGGAGGTGTCGGCCATTACCCAGGACTGTATGCGCCATAATGTGATGATCGGGGGTGTCGGCCATTACCCACAGCTGTATGTGCCATATTGTGATGATCGGGGGTGTTGGCCGTTACCCAGGACTGTATGCGCCATAATGTGATGATGGGCGGTTTCGGCCATTACCCAGGACTGTATGCGCCATAATGTGATAATGGGAGGTGTCGGCCATTACCCAGGACTGTATGCGCCATAATGTGATGATGGGAGGTGTCGGCCATTACCCAGGACTGTATGTGCCATAATGTGATGATGGGAGGTGTCGGCCATTACCCAGGACTGTATGTGCCATAATGTGATGATGGGAGGTATCGGCAATTACCCAGGACTGTATGTACCATAATGTGATGATGGGAGGTGTCAACCATTACCCAGGACTTTATGTTCCATAATGTGATAATGGGAGGTGTCGGCCATTACCCAGGACTGTATGTGCCATAATGTGATGATGGGAGGTGTCGGCCATTACCCAGGACTGTATGTGCCATAATGTGATGATCGAAGGTATCAGCCATTACCCAGGACTGTATGTGCCATAATGAGATGATGGGAGGTGTCGGCCATTACCCTCGGCTGTATGTGCCATAATGAGATGATGGGAGGTATCGGCCATTACCCAGGACTGTATGCGCCATAATGTGATGATGGGAGGTGTCGGCCATTACCCAGGACTGTATGTGCCATAATGAGATGATGGGAGGTGTCGGCCATTACCCAGGACTGTATGTGCCATAATGTGTTGATCGGAGGTGTCGGCCATTACCCAGGACTGTATGCGCCATAATGTGATGATGGGAGGTGTCGGCCATTACCCAGGACTGTATGTGCCATAATGTGATGATGGGAGGTGTCGGCCATTACCCAGGACTGTATGTGCCATAATGTGATGATCGGGGGTGTCGGCCATTACCCAGGACTGTATGCGCCATAATGTGATGATGGGAGGTATCGGCCATTACCCAGGACTGTATGCGCCATAATGTGATGATGGGAGGTGTCGGCCATTACCCAGGACTGTATGCGCCATAATGTGATGATGGTAGGTGTCGGCCATTACCCAGGACTGTATGTGCCATAATGTGATGATCGGAGGTGTTGGCCATTACCCAGGACTGTTTGTGCCATAATGTGATGATCGGAGGTGTCGGCCATTATCCAGGACTGTATGCGCCATAACGTGATAATGGGAGGTGTCGGCCATTACCCATTACTGTATGTGCTCAGGGATGAGGATCCATGTTAGTAATAAATACTATCATCATCTTCTTCGGCAATGGATAAATCTTCTCTATTTTTTAGAATCAGGTTGGAATTTTTGGCCATCAAGTATCAAGTTATTAGATATAGGTGTTGAGACGATCTGAGAGTATTTGGTATCATATTAGGAAATCATTATATTTCTTGTGTGCCGTTTCAGCCATGTCCTGTCTATACTTGGAGATAGGGATGGAGGACCCTCGTAGGTCTCGGGTCCTATGAGCTGACCCATGGAGGTGATTGTTGGGACCCCAGTGAAATCCCATCACTGTGTGAAAGGTCCTGGAAGGTTCTTAGAGACATTTCTCCTATTACATTTTGGGTACAAATTCAGGGGTTTCAGGCATTTGAACAGTTTCATAAAGTTGATCGATATGTTGTGGTAACTACAAATGACATGACAAGCGGAGCCCGAATATGAAGGTGACGTGATCCTGGGGGCCACATCTATGACAGTAATAATAATATGGAAAAGTCTTACAATTATCTTATGTGTTTTTAAAAACAATAATTAATATAAACCATGAATCTATTTATTATCGGACTGTTTATTATAGGAATAAAATAAATTCTCTGCCATTGACGTACAGAATGTAAAAAGATAGTCAATGAAATCCTTAGAAATGCTGACACCTTATTCTTGGTTTGGGGGTGCAGCGGTTGTCAGAGTGTGGATGACATCATCTTCTCTCCTCTCTTCCTATCACACCTCATCTGTCTGTGCCGCCATCTTTATTGTCAGTACAAGCCCAGAATATCATTTCACAGATTCTCATTTCAAAAATAATTACAAAATTCAGTTCACAGTATTTTGCTGAAATGAGATTGAAACTCATTTAGATATTTTTTTAATTACCCCAATTATCCAAGAATGATTATTTCCATATTTTCAGTGTTTTTATTATTTTTACACCATCTTACTTAGCGGCTCCATGTAAGGGGTTCACAGGAGCGGCATGGCGGACCCAGCCGGAGCCTCCGCTCCTAAACCTCATCTGTGGACTTTATTCTGCTCTTTCCATATTTCACACAGAAAATCCTGAATAGAATTTCTAAATATTTTACTTTTCCGCCTGCAGATTTGGTAAGATGATGTCTCACATGACCTCCAACGATGGACGCCACATTATATAGTGTGAGCTCAGACTCCTACACATGGGATGATCTAAAATAGTGATGGGGCAGAGCCAAACAGTAACGTGACTAGAGCTCCAAGACCCTGATGCACAGTCTCTGAGAGCCGCCCCGTCTACCATATACCCTTTATAACACCGGAATCTTCTTCTGGGACTTACTATGGAAAATACTGTTTTGTATTTTAGGGCTAGTAGAAGTATTATCTGCAATGTACATTGAGAGTACAGGTGGAGTGGGCTACTAGCTTCTGCCTAGAGATGAGTATATATGTACTGGTATGTATTTAGCCAGGTTTGTCCAAACACAAGAGTTTTGGGGTTTGCTACCCACTAACCATTATTATGCTCTGGGTCTCTTCAGGGCCCCAGTGTTCATATGGGGTGTGCCAATGTCATGACATCATGACGTTTACAAGACTGCTGATCCCCAATTACAGGCCCTAACAGTCCCCCAGAGCCACTGATGTCAGGCAGAAGAGACCCCCGGACACTGCCAGGAGAGGTGAGGGTCGGTGAGCATGGCTGTTTCTCCATACCTCCCCTGAGCCTCTGACTATTATACTCTGGGGTCAGATCGGGTCTGATCTATCACTTCTGGTTCTGCCCCAGATCCGGTTTCAGTTCTGTCCCGGCAGTGACTGTGGCCATACGTAGGTTGTGCTGTTCGCTTACAGGACAGGACGCTGCCTTGTCTTTACATTTCTGGACGACCTCTATAAATATTTTTTTTCTTGTTCTCTCTTCCATCGCTTGTCTTATATACAGATGTAACTGCCAGCAATGAGACTGCCGGGCGTTCTATGGAGAGAGACGTGACATATAAATAGAATACCGTGGTGTGACCCAACCTTCACTATACTTATTGACCATAGGACTAATGATATATATCATGTATATGTAGTGTTATCTCTATGACCTCAGTGTGATGACTATAAATCCGGTGACTCTCTTTACATTCTTACATTTACTCCTTGTTGTTACCAGAGGTTTTTGTGTCTCCATTGACCTGTAGATAAGTCGCTTGTGTCCCTGCACTAAGTATGACCATGTAATGTATGCGGCACATGAGCTCGGCTGCTCAGTCCTATAGGTCCCCCCTCCCTGAATTCTTCATAGATTCCAAAAATAATAAACTATGTAAGTAAAATAGCCCAGTTTTCATTGCAGAATTTTTTTACTGTACAATTTGTAGCAAAAATGTTTTCTTTTCCACATGAATGTCATATTCTAAAACTCCAAGTAGGAAACATGACCATACAAGAGATTACACAGCCGGCTGACAATATAGCTCTCGCTTCTTGGTTCTTGTGTGATATAAAAACATTATACATTATATTCACCTTCTTAGGTGTTTTTTTCTGTACAAAAATGCTCCAGAATGTCAATGACCAGAGGAATCGTAGAAACAAAATTAAACAGAGCTAACAAGTCCAGGATGGCTGAAAATACTTTTTGTTTCTCTCCCTTTCAGTCTCAAGAAAGTCATTAATGAGAATGGCGGTGGACGACTGAAAAATCCATATTAGTCCTCCGTAAAACGTCGTACTCTCCAGGTATTTTTTAACTAGGAAGTGCAAGCCGTCAATGAAATCCTGCTACTCCCGGACGATACGCTTGACTGTGTTGCTGACATCTGGAATGACAATTTTTATCTTGTCATATCTTATTAAATTCTCAGCACTATATATTTTGTTAGCTAGTACCCTCAGGGGAATGACAAGGCTTCAGTCACTGCTTTATGGATGGACAAGCTTCCACTCCTCAGCTGTTGCTAAACCAGCTCTACGTGAGCGGCCATTGTTCATACAGTCAGGAGTCACTAAAGGGTTAATGTACGGGGAGTCTCTCAGTATAAGAGATATATTTTATAAGAACATTGATAAGACCTTTAGTGACTCTCGAGTCATGGCCTTTCGTAATCGCTGTAGGTAGATCAGCAACAGCTAAAGCTTGTAAAGTTTGTGCCCCCTCCAACCCACAAAATAAGAAAAACTTTTCTACTACATTAAACCTTCCCAAAAATGCAAAAAAATACATTCTTATTTGTAATTTTACATTTTTTTGGAATCCCAGGTCCTAATATTTAGATTTTCTTTTCTAATTAGCATTTTCTTCAATCTAACACACAGAAACTCTGCTGAAAATTATCTGTAAATGATCTCTAGAAATTTCTGTTTTATTTTTTTCTGAAAATAACATTTTCCCTTTATTAAGGAGTTTGACGGACTATAAAATAACACACCGACAAGAGCAAAGAAAGAAACAAATGAGGGAAGTGAAAAAGTAAAACAAAGAATAGTAAAAGAAAAGGAAGGAAAGCAAAACTTTGAGGTGACCACATGTGGTGTTGTTTTTGGATGGTTGTAGACTTTGTCACATCAGCGATGCCTCTGCGGATCTTCGTCTTAGGCTTGTACTTAAAGACAGGAATGATAATTCCTTCCTCAGTCGTCTTTTCTTGGGTTTCTATGGTAAGGAGCACTTAGCTTATAACAGGTGCTTCTTCTGAACAGTCCACCAGCGCTTACACAACTGTCTCGACTTGTGTCATGGTAACTCCTGCTGTGGGTTTTGGTGTTACCCATCTCTGACTCCAGAGACCTACTGAATTCATTGGGTATTTTCTTGTATACTATACTTGCCATTACAGGCGCCATATTTACACTGTGCTCTCCATGACCCATTCTGAGCTGTCGTAGGTGCTTCTAGTTGTGTTCCCTGTGAGTTCACTATCATCGTATTGTAGAAGCATCCCATTAACTGAGAGGCTTCTCCTAGTCCAAATATTTGTGATCTTTCGTGGGTAGCTACAACACTGGGTTGTGGCAAAGTCCCCCATGTCAAAAGAACGACTACGTTTTGCTCTTCCCTCCAGAGGTAACATAAGGAGGCTACGGACTTTGGACTCTTGGTTGCCCAGCAAAGGCTCTTTGTCTGACTGGTGGACTGTGGTAGAAGTCCTGGAGTCTAAAGTATCCTCCTTTTTTTGACACCTCAACTCCAGGGAGGCAAACGCTCCCATAAGTCTATCAATGTTATGCTTAGACCTGGAGACGGGTCTCCATTTATTGGACAGAGTGCTTTGGTTACTCTGCAGACTATAGTCATCACCCTCCGGGCTATTGACCGAACTAGAAGAGGATGAGACACTACTGTGCACTGAGCCACAACTGAACTCCATCAGTTCATTCCTCACCACCACTTTAGGGTTGACTTGTGGGGGCAAGCCATTCTGCACTGAGTTTCCTCCATTAGTCTGGGAATAGACATTGCTGACATTGGCCATCTTGCCCTGGGAATTGTTGCAAATTTTATATCTTACCATTAATATAACAATGAAGACCAGCAATGTAGCAACTATGATGCCGCCAATAACTAGAATCATAGTTCCCCCTAAGAACTGGCTGTGCATGGACTGGCACTGCTGATAGTCCTCCTGGGTGAAGAACTGAGCACATCCCACAATGTTGGTGGCTGTTAGAGTTGTTGCCGTGTCATCCCAAATAGCCAAGACGCACAGGTCATACGCTGTCCCCGACACCAGGTTATTCACCACAAATGCTTTGTTTGACGCCGAGATCATCCTTCAATAGAAAGCAAAAAGAAAAAGAAAAAACAAAAACTTTCATTATATTCTCTGCTATAGCTGAAAAAAGTCAATTAAAAGTTGACCTAAAATAACAATAAGATTATTAGAGACAATGTATCCGGACAAATCCATGAATTGTATCCTCATAGACAGAAGGATTCATTACCAGCACAGAAAATCTTCCTTTATTCTTTCATTCCCATCATTCATCCCAATAATCAATCCCATTCCTTCCTTCATTCCTTATTTGGTCTTTTCTTTGCTGTTTCATTCTTTTCTTTATATATTCATTCATTTAGGAATTCACTCAGTTATTTAATCTTTCATGATTCCCTTCTTTCCTTCCCGTCTTCTTTCGTATTTTCCTCCCTCCCCCAACCGTCCAACATTTCCTTTTGTCTTCTTTACCACCTTCCTGCATCCCCTTCTTTCTTCCTTACTTCATTCAATTGATTGTGCTTTTTCATTCATTCATTCATATCTTCCTTCACTTACTTCTCATTCATTTATATCATCATTCACTTTTTAATCTTCCCTTTCTTTTCTTTCTGTAATCCTTACTGTCTTTTTTCATCACTTCCTACATTTCTTCATGTTTTCTTTCTTTCCCCCTCTCATACCCTTCCTCTCTCTCCTTCTCTTCTTTCCTTCCTTCACATCTTTCTTCTATCCAACCTTCCCTCTTTATTCTTTCCCTCTCCTTCCCCATTCCTTCATCCCGCCTCTCTTCCTTCTTCTACCTTTTTTCCTTCCTTATTTATCCTCTCTCCATATTCCTTCCTCCTTTCCCCATTCCATTCTTCCACTCATTTCCTCCCTGTCATCTTTTCTCTCTCCTCCCTTCCTTCCTTCCTTCCTTCCTTCCTTCATTCCTTCCTTCCTTCCTCCCTCCTTTCCTCCCTCTCTTCCTTCCTTCCTTTTCTCCTTCATCCCTCCCTCCCTTCCTTCCTTCCTTCCTTCCTTCCTCACTCCCTTCCTTCCTTCCTCCCTTCCTTCCTTCCTTCCTTCCTTCCTTCCTTCCTTCCTTCCTTCCTCCTTCCTTCCTTCCTTCCTTCCTTCCTTCCTTCCTTCCTTCCTTCCTTCCTCCCTCCCTCCCTTCCTCACTCCCTCTCTTCCTCACTCCCTCACTCACTCACTCACTCCCTCCCTTCCTTCCTTTCTTCCTCCCTCTCTCCCTCCCTTCCTTCCTCCCTTCCTTCCTTCCTTACTTCCTCCCTCTCTTCCTTCCTTCCTCCCCCTCTTCCTCCCTCCCTTCCTTCCTTCTCTCCTTTCTTCCTTCCTCCCCCCTCCCTCCCTTCCTTCCTCCCCCCTCCCTCCCTTCCTTCCTTGCTCCCTCCCTTCCTTCCTTCCTTCCTTCCTCCCTCCCTCATTCCCTCTCTTCCTCACTCCCTTTCTCACTCCCTTCCCCTCTTCCTTCCTTCCTTCCTTCCTTCCTTCCTTCCTTCCTTCCTTCCTTCCTTCCTTCCTTCCTCCCTCCCTTCCTTCCTCCCTCCCTCCCTTCCATCCTCCCTCCTTAACTCTCTTCCTTCCTCCCTCCCTTCCTTCCTTATCTCCTTCCTTCCTTCCTTACTCCCTTCCTTCCTTTCTTCTTTCCTTCTCTCCTTCCTTACTCCCTCCCTTCCTTCCTTCCTCCCTCCCTTCCTTCCTCCCTCTCTTGCTTCCTTCCTTCTCTCCTTCCTCCCTCCCTCCCTTCCTTCCTTCCTTCCTCCCTACCTTCCTCCCTTCCTTCCTTCCTTACTTCCTTCCTTCCTCCCTTCCTCACTCCCTCTCTTCCTCACTCCCTTCCTCCTTTCCTTTTCTTCCTTCCTTCCTTCCTTCCTTCCTTCCTTCCTTCCTTCCATCCTTCCTCCTTTCCTTCCTTCCTTCCTCCCTCCTTCCCTTGCTTCCTTCTCTCCTTCCTTCCTCCCCCTCCCTCCCCCTTCCTTCCTTCCTTCCTTCCTTCCTTCCTTCCTTCCTTCCTTCCTTCCTTCCTCCCTCCCTTCCTTCCTTCCTCCTTCCCTTCCTTCCTTCCTTCTCTCCCTCCTTCCTTCCTCCTTCCCTTCCTTCCTTCCTTCCTCCTTCCCTTCCTTCCTTCCTTCCTTCTTTCCTTCCTCTCTTCCTTCCTTCCTCCCTCCCTTCCTTCCTTCCTTCCTTCCTTCCTTCCTTCCTTCCTTCCTCCCTTCCTTCCTTCCTTCCTTCCTTCCTTCCTTCCTTCCTTCCTTCCTTCCTTCCTTCCTCCCTCCCTCCCTTCCTCCTCCCTCTCTTCCTCCTCCCTCCCTCACTCACTCACTCACTCACTCACTCCCTTCCTTCCTTCCTTCCTCCCTCCCTCCCTCCCTCCCTCTCTCCCTCCCTTCCTTCCTCCCTTCCTTCCTTCCTTACTTCCTCCCTCTCTTCCTTCCTTCCTCCCCCTCTTCCTCCCTCCCTTCCTTCCTTCTCTCCTTTCTTCCTTCCTCCCCCCTCCCTCCCTTCCTTCCTTGCTCCCTCCCTTCCTTCCTTCCTTCCTTCCTTCCTTCCTCCCTTCCTTCCTTCCTTCCTTCCTTCCTCTCCTCCCTCCCTCCTCACTCCCTCTCTTCCTCACTCCCTTTCTCATTCCCTCCCTTCCTTCCCCCCTTCCTTCCTTCCTTCCTTCCTTCCTTCCTTCCTTCTCCCTCTCTCCTTCCTTCCTCCCTCCCTTCCTTCCTCCCTCCCTTCCATCCTCCCTCCTTAACTCTCTTCCTTCCTCCCTCCCTTCCTTCCTTATCTCCTTCCTTCCTTCCTTACTCCCTTCCTTCCTTTCTTCTTTCCTTCTCTCCTTCCTTACTCCCTCCCTTCCTTCCTCCCTCTCTTGCTTCCTTCCTTCTCTCCTTCCTTCCTTCCTACCTTCCTCCCTTCCTTCCTTCCTTCCTTCCTTCCTTCCTTCCTCCCTTCCTCACTCCCTCTCTTCCTCACTCCCTTCCTCCTTTCCTTTTTTCCTTCCTTCCTTCCTTCCTTCCTTCCTTCCTTCCTTCCTTCCTTCCTTCCTTCCTCCTTTCCTTCCTTCCTTCCTCCCTCCTTCCCTTGCTTCCTTCTCTCCTTCCTTCCTCCCTCCCTCCCTTCCTTCCTTCCTTCCTTCCTTCCTTCCTCCCTTCCTTCCTTCCTTCCCTCCCTTCTCCTTCCTTCCTTCCTTCCTCCCTTCCTTCCTTCCTTCCTTCCTTCCTTCCTTCCTTCCCTCCCCTCCTTCCTTCCTCCCTTCCTTCCTTCCTTCCTCCCTTCCTTCCTTCCTTCCTTCCTTCCTTCCTCCCTCCCTTCCTTCCTCCTTCCCTTCCTTCCTTCTCTCCCTCCTTCCTCCCTTCCTTCCTTCCTTCCCTTCCTTCCTTCCTTCCTTCCTTCCTTCCTTCCTTCCTTCCTTCCTTCCTTCCTTCCTTCTTTCCTTCCTCTCTTCCTTCCATCCTCCCTCCCTTCCTTCCTTCCTTACCTTTTCTTTCCTTCCCTTCCCTTTCTTCTCTTCATTCCATTCTTTCTTCCTTCACTCGTTCATTTCTATATAAGAATACTTTTGTGATTTTTTGTGTGATATTTTATACGTTAATAATTAGAGATTTACTAATCATTTACATTCCTAAACAGGAATCACAAACTTAAAGATCTGGTCTTTGGATAAAATCTGAAGTGATGACATTGAAGTGACTCGTACACTATAAACATGACTGATACACAAGGGTTAATCTATATCTAAAAACAAATCAGTATAAGATCCCAGACTTTAACATCAAATCTTAATAAACTTGTAATATATTGGCAGCTCATTAGGAAGTCGCGGCCGCTTCATACACAGAACAGAAACATCAACTATGACATAAGAAATATTCATAACACCATGTATAGAATGAGAAAAACACAAAAGCACCAATTATAGTATCAGAAAAAAACATCAACAATAGTATCAAAAATCTCACAATGTGTAACGCCCCATCTCCACTCCAAATTTCAAAACTATTAATCCAAGATCTTAAAGGAGGGATTTCATGCAGCGACCCTGTTCCCTCTACATAGAATGTATGTACTACGTAATACTACAACCACCATCGTGCAGACACATCTTTAGGTTCTTAGTTGATAGAGGTATGTGTGCACCGCCGGCCACGCAATACAGTGAAACCTCTCCAAGAAGACCACCTTACCCACACCGCATTTTCTGTGACCACATTCAGAGTCTATAGTATTCATCCTCTTTGAGTAGAACACCTCTCTAGAAGACAACCCTCCAAGAAGACCACTTCTCTAGAAGACCACCCCCTTAGAAGACCATCTCTCTAGAAGACCATCCCCTTAGAAGACCATCTCTCTAGAAGACCACCCTCTAGAGGAACACCTCTCTAGAAGACCACCCCCTTAGAAGACCATCTCTCTAGAAAACCATCCCCTTAGAAGACCATCTCTCTAGAAGACCACCCTCTAGAGGAACACCTCTCTAGAAGACCACCCCCTTAGAAGACCATCTCTCTAGAAGACCACCCTCTAGAGGAACACCTCTCTAGAAGGCCATCCCCTTAGAAGACAATCTCTCTAGAAGACCATCCCCTTAGAAGACCATCTCTCTAGAAGACCACCCCCTAGAGGAACTCCTCTCTAGAAGACAACCCTTCAAGAAGACCATCTCTATAGAAGACCACCCCCTAGAGGAACACCTCTCTAGAAGACAACCCTCCAAGAAGACCATCTCTCTAGAAGACCACCCCCTAGAGGAACACCTCTCTAGAAGACCATCCCCTTAGAAGACCATCTCTCTAGAAGACCACTCCCTAGAATAACACCGCTCTAGAAGAAAACACACTCCAAGAAAAACACCCCTTTAGAAGACCACACCCCTAAAAGACCACCCCCTGGAAAACCAATCTCCAAGAAAACCACCTCTCTAGAAGATCACTTCTCTAGAAGACCATCTCTCTAAAAGACCACCCCCCTAGAAGACCAACTCTCTAAAATAATACTTTTCATGCAATTTTGGGTGGTCATCTCAAAGAGGTTTCACTGTATTAATGTGATGACTATTCTCATTCAGAGTAATGTGGAATGTACTCTGTGCCGTCATATGGTGCAACAGGTTTATCCCCCAGTAGCAGTATGTACTGTATATACAGGTGCGGTATGGACACAAAGGTTTATACAGGTGCGGTATGGGCTCATCGTTACTGTATATACAGATGCAGAAAGGGCTGGTAAGTTATTGTTGTGTTTTGGGTCTATACACAGTATAGCCTATAGGTATATGTGGGTGCAGTATATATAGGTATATACAGGAGTGGTATGGGTACATAGGTCTATAAGGTATATACATGTGCAGTATGGGTACACAGGTCTATAAGGTATATACAGGTGCAGTATGGGTACATAGGTCTATAAGGTATATACATGTGCAGTATGGGTTCATAGATATATACAGCAGTGGTATGGGTACACAGGTTTATATAGTTGTAGAAAGCGATGGTCAGATAATGGCTGGCAGATAATGGCTGGCAGATTATGGTTGTCAGATTATGGATGGCAGATAATGGCTGGCAGATAATGGTTGTCAGATTATAGATGGCAGATTATGGTTGTCAGATTATGGATGGCAGATAATGGCTGGAAGATAATGGTTGTCAGATTATAGATGGCAGATTATGGTTGTCAGATTATGGATGGCAGATAATGGCTGGCAGATAATGGTTGTCAGATTTTGGATGGCAGATAATGGTTGTCAGATTATGGTTGTCAGATTATGGATGGCAGATTATGGTTGTCAGATTATGGCTGGCGGATAATGGTTGTCAGATTAGGGCTGGCAGATTATGGTTGTCAGATTATGGCTGGCGGATAATGGTTGTCAGATTATGGCTGGCGGATAATGGTTGTCAGATTATGGCTGGCGGATAATGGTTGTCAGATTATGGCTGGCAGATAATGGTTGTCAGATTATGGCTGGCAGATTATGGTTGTCAGATTATGGCTGGCAGATAATGGTTGTCAGATTATGGCTGGCAGATAATGGTTGTCAGATCATGGCTGGCGGATAATGGTTGTCAGATTATGGATGGCAGATAATGGCTGGCAGATTATGGTCTCAGATTATGGCTGGCGGATAATGGTTGTCAGATTATGGCTGGCAGATTATGGTTGTCAGATTATGTCTGGCAGATTATGGTTGTCAGATTATGGCTGGAAGATTATGGTTGTCAGATTATGGATGGCAGATTATGGTTGTCAGATTATGGATGGCAGATTATGGTTGTCAGATTATGGATGGCAGATTATGGTTGTCAGATTATGGATGGCAGATTATGGTTGTCAGATTATGGATGGCAGATTATGGTTGTCAGATTATGGATGGCAGATTATGGTTGTCAGATTATGGATGGCATACTATGGTTGTCAGAGGCCTTCTTACACATCTTCTATGCTCTGGACAACTGGCTCTCTTGAAGAGGTGATTTTATCTGTCCTGTGCCAGACATGTCTGGAGGCGGCCCCCATGGACAAGGTCTGTGTGCCCATCCCATATTCTGGCCCTGATACAGCTCATGTCCGCAGCAGAACATTCACAATCCACAATGAGAACTTGTACAATACAGAACAGACAAGGAGAGGAAAAAAAGATGTTTTCATCATGGAAAATGCAGAGAGTGATGAATGGATGCGGAGACTTCTAGATATCTCTGTAATCCCTTCCCTCAACCTTCTGTTCTGAGGTTCTGTGATTATTTATTAAAGAGATTTCAGCAAATCTTGTGTAATCTGTTCAGGAAGGCGGCGGAGAAGATACTGTAAGAAAGCGGCTGTGTCACACATCAATAGAGTAAACAGCACGAAAATGTCACCTACATAGATACAGATACAGGTATATAGAGGGAGGGAGGGAGGTATATAGAGAGATAGATAGATAGATAGATAGATAGATAGATAGATAGATAGATAGATAGATGAGATAGATATGAGATAGATAGATATAGTAGATAGATATGAGATAGAGATAGATAGATAGATAGATAGATAGATAGATATGAGAGGATAGATAGATAGATATGAGATAGATAGATATAGATAGATAGATAGATAGAGAGATATGAGATAGATATGAGATAGATAGATAGATAGATAGATAGATATGAGGATAGATAGATAGATATGAGATAGATAGATAGATGATAGAGATAGATATGAGATAGATAGATAGTGAGATATGAGATAGATATGAGATAGATAGATAGATAGATAGATAGATTGAGATAGATGATAGATAGATAGATAGATGAGATAGATAGATGAAGATAGATGATGAGATAGATAGATAGATAGATATGAGATAGATAGATAGATATGAGATAGATAGATAGATAGATGATAGATAGATAGATAGATATGAGATAGATAGATATGAGATAGATAGATGATATGAGATAGATAGATAGATAGAGATGTAGATAGATAGATTGAGATAGATAGATAAGAGATAGATAGATAGATAGATAGATATGAGGTAGATAGATAGATATGAGGATAGATAGATAGATAGATATGAGATAGATAGATAGATATGAGATAGATGGATAGATAGATAGATATGAGATAGATAGATAGATATG
>CAMRHE010001006.1:52500-165000 GCA_947044405.1 Leptodactylus fallax
ATAGGAAGAAAAGGCGAAACCGTTTCTGCTTTGTATAGAGGTGCGATCTCTCCGACAGAGGGGTAACCCTACACTAAAGTGCCCCCTTATCTGGCCGCAGTCTATTATATATCATGGGGACAGAGGGGTAACCCTACACTAAAGTGCCCCCTTATCTGTGCCGCAGTCTATTATATATCAGAGGGACAGAGGGGTAACCCTACACTAAAGTGCCCCCTTATCTGTGCCGCAGTCTATTATATATCATGGGGACAGAGGGGTAACCCTACACTAAAGTGCCCCCTTATCTGGCCGCAGTCTATTATATATCAGAGGGACAGAGGGGTAACCCTACACTAAAGTGCCCCCTTATCTGTGCCGCAGTCTATTATATATCATGGGGACAGAGGGGTAACCCTACACTAAAGTGCCCCCTTATCTGTGCCGCAGTCTATTATATATCATGGGGACAGAGGGGTAACCCTACACTAAAGTGCCCCCTTATCTGTGCCGCAGTCTATTATATATCATGGGGACAGAGGGGTAACCCTACACTAAAGTGCCCCCTTATCTGTGCCGCAGTCTATTATATATCAGAGAGGGACAGAGGGGTAACCCTACACTAAAGTGCCCCCTTATCTGTGCCGCAGTCTATTATATATCAGGGGGACAGAGGGGTAACCCTACACTAAAGTGCCCCCTTATCTGTGCCGCAGTCTATTATATATCATGGGGACAGAGGGGTAACCCTACACTAAAGTGCCCCCTTATCTGGCCGCAGTCTATTATATATCATGGGGACAGAGGGGTAACCCTACACTAAAGTGCCCCCTTATCTGTGCCGCAGTCTATTATATATCAGGGGGACAGAGGGGTAACCCTACACTAAAGTGCCCCCTTATCTGTGCCGCAGTCTATTATATATCAGAGGGACAGAGGGGTAACCCTACACTAAAGTGCCCCCTTATCTGTGCCGCAGTCTATTATATATCATGGGGACAGAGGGGTAACCCTACACTAAAGTGCCCCCTTATCTGTGCCGCAGTCTATTATATATCAGAGGGACAGAGGGGTAACCCTACACTAAAGTGCCCCCTTATCTGTGCCGCAGTCTATTATATATCATGGGGACAGAGGGGTAACCCTACACTAAAGTGCCCCCTTATCTGTGCCGCAGTCTATTATATATCATGGGGACAGAGGGGTAACCCTACACTAAAGTGCCCCCTTATCTGTGCCGCAGTCTATTATATATCAGAGGGACAGAGGGGTAACCCCACACAAAGGCCCCCCCTCTGGCCGCTGTCTATTATATATCATGGGGACAGAGGGGTAACCCTACACTAAAGTGCCCCCTTATCTGTGCCGCAGTCTATTATATATCAGAGGGACAGAGGGGTAACCCTACACTAAAGTGCCCCCTTATCTGTGCCGCAGTCTATTATATATCAGGGGGACAGAGGGGTAACCCTACACTAAAGTGCCCCCTTATCTGTGCCGCAGTCTATTATATATCATGGGGACAGAGGGGTAACCCTACACTAAAGTGCCCCCTTATCTGTGCCGCAGTCTATTATATATCAGAGGGACAGAGGGGTAACCCTACACTAAAGTGCCCCCTTATCTGTGCCGCAGTCTATTATATATCAGAGGGACAGAGGGGTAACCCTACACTAAAGTGCCCCCTTATCTGTGCCGCAGTCTATTATATATCATGGGGACAGAGGGGTAACCCTACACTAAAGTGCCCCCTTATCTGTGCCGCAGTCTATTATATATCATGGGGACAGAGGGGTAACCCTACACTAAAGTGCCCCCTTATCTGTGCCGCAGTCTATTATATATCAGAGGGACAGAGGGGTAACCCTACACTAAAGTGCCCCCTTATCTGTGCCGCAGTCTATTATATATCATGGGGACAGAGGGGTAACCCTACACTAAAGTGCCCCCTTATCTGTGCCGCAGTCTATTATATATCAGGGGGACAGAGGGGTAACCCTACACTAAAGTGCCCCCTTATCTGGCCGCAGTCTATTATATATCATGGGGACAGAGGGGTAACCCTACACTAAAGTGCCCCCTTATCTGTGCCGCAGTCTATTATATATCATGGAGACAGAGGGGTAACCCTACACTAAAGTGCCCCCTTATCTGTGCCGCAGTCTATTATATATCATGGGGACAGAGGGGTAACCCTACACTAAAGTGCCCCCTTATCTGGCCGCAGCAAAACAGGGGGACAGAGGGGAACCCTACACTAAAGTGCCCCCTTATCTGTGCCGCAGTCTATTACATATCATGGGGACAGAGGGGTAACCCTACACTAAAGTGCCCCCTTATCTGTGCCGCAGTCTATTATATATCATGGGGACAGAGGGGTAACCCTACACTAAAGTGCCCCCTTATCTGTGCCGCAGTCTATTATATATCAGGGGGACAGAGGGGTAACCCTACACTAAAGTGCCCCCTTATCTGTGCCGCAGTCTATTATATATCATGGGGACAGAGGGGTAACCCCACACTAAAGTGCCCCCTTATCTGTGCCGCAGTCTATTATATATCATGGGGACAGAGGGGTAACCCTACACTAAAGTGCCCCCTTATCTGTGCCGCAGTCTATTATATATCATGGGGACAGAGGGGTAACCCTACACTAAAGTGCCCCCTTATCTGTGCCGCAGTCTATTATATATCATGGGGACAGAGGGGTAACCCCACACTAAAGTGCCCCCCTATCTGTGCCGCAGTCTATTATATATCATGGGGACAGAGGGGTAACCCTACACTAAAGTGCCCCCTTATCTGTGCCGCAGTCTATTATATATCATGGGGACAGAGGGGTAACCCTACACTAAAGTGCCCCCTTATCTGTGCCGCAGTCTATTATATATCATGGGGACAGAGGGGTAACCCTACACTAAAGTGCCCCCTTATCTGTGCCGCAGTCTATTATATATCAGAGGGACAGAGGGGTAACCCTACACTAAAGTGCCCCCTTATCTGTGCCGCAGTCTATTATATATCAGAGGGACAGAGGGGTAACCCTACACTAAAGTGCCCCCTTATCTGTGCCGCAGTCTATTATATATCATGGGGACAGAGGGGTAACCCTACACTAAAGTGCCCCCTTATCTGTGCCGCAGTCTATTATATATCATGAGGGACAGAGGGGTAACCCTACACTAAAGTGCCCCCTTATCTGTGCCGCAGTCTATTATATATCAGAGGGACAGAGGGGTAACCCTACACTAAAGTGCCCCCTTATCTGTGCCGCAGTCTATTATATATCATGGGGACAGAGGGGTAACCCTACACTAAAGTGCCCCCTTATCTGGCCGCAGTCTATTATATATCATGGGGACAGAGGGGTAACCCTACACTAACGTGTCCCCTTATCTGGCCGCAGTCTATTATATATCATGGGGACAGAGGGGTAACCCTACACTAAAGTGCCCCCTTATCTGTGCCGCAGTCTATTATATATCATGGGAGGGAGACAGAGGGGTAACCCTACACTAAAGTGCCCCCTTATCTGTGCCGCAGTCTATTATATATCATGGGGACAGAGGGGTAACCCTACACTAAAGTGCCCCCTTATCTGTGCCGCAGTCTATTATATATCATGGGGACAGAGGGGTAACCCTACACTAAAGTGCCCCCTTATCTGTGCCGCAGTCTATTATATATCATGGGGACAGAGGGGTAACCCTACACTAAAGTGCCCCCTTATCTGTGCCGCAGTCTATTATATATCATGGGGACAGAGGGGTAACCCTACACTAAAGTGTCTGGGGTCTGGTCTGAGGTCTATAATGGGTTTGTCTTGGGTGGTCTTTGGTCTACAATGGTGTTGTCTTTAGTTCTTTAGTCTATAATGGGTAGTGTGGGGTCTATAATGGGGTGGTCTTTAGTCTATAATGGGTAGTGTGGGGTCTATAATGGGGTGGTCTTTAGTCTATAATGGGTAGTGTGGGGTCTATAATGGGGTGGTCTTTAGTCTATAATGGGGTGGTCTTTGGTCACATAATGGGGTAGTCTGTAGTCTATAATGGGGTGGTCTTTGGTCTATAATGGGGTAGTGTTGGGTCTATAATGGGGTGGTCTTTGGTCTATAATGGGGTGGTCTTTGGTCTATAATGGGGTAGTCTGTAGTCTATAATGGGGTGGTCTTTGGTCTATAATGGGGTGGTCTTTGGTCTATAATGGGGTAGTCTGTAGTCTATAATGGGGTGGTCTTTGGTCTATAATGGGGTAGTGTGGGGTCTATAATGGGGAGGTCTTTGGTCTATAATGGGGTAGTCTGTAGTGTATAATGGGGTGGTCTTTGGTTTATAATGGGATAGTCTGTAGTCTATAATGGGGTGGTCTTTGGTCTATAATGGGGTAGTGTGGGGTCTATAATGGGGTGGTCTTTGGTCTAAAATAGGGTAGTGTGGGGTCTATAATGGGGTGGTCTTTGGTCTATAATGGGGTGGTCTTTGGTCTATAATAGGGTAGTGTGGGGTCTATAATGGGGTGGTCTTTGGTCTATAATGGGGTGGTCTGGGCTCTGGTCTGAGGTTTATAATGGAGGGATTTAGGGTCAGGCATCAGGGTTATATGTGTATTTAAGGGGTCAGATGTTTGGTCTGTATTTGTTTCATTATTTCGGGGGGGCTGCTGAGGGGTCCTATATAAATGGGCGGGGCATAAAGAAACAATTGATACGTAGAAAACTAGTCCTAATAATCCCCTTATATGACCTGTGTGAGATAAATCACTCAGCTCTGCTACATCTGGCTCTGATCCCAGCGAGCCCCTCACCATCCTGCCTACAAGCCCTCACATCTCCGGGGGGCACTTACTTCTTTCCTTTCTTCTCTAGAAATTTCTGTTCCATTATCCTTCAGTTTAATTGAACTGCGAGTTAATGAGCAGCCGGACGGCGGTGGCGGTGGCGATGGGGGAGGTTGTTGGCGTTGCGATGTTTAATATTCCTAGGTCTATGTGGAGCTGCAGCAGGAGAACATTTGCAGTCCCCGGTGACTCCTCGGCTCTTACTTGGCTAATTACGAGAAGGCGCAGAGAGGTAAGACGTCTTCTTCACACTCGTCCGTCTACTCCTCGCTGGGTCATGTGAGGATGACGATCCCCCCGGCCTCGACGCTCCCAGTTGCTTCCACATAATTACTTTTACACTTTTTAATCTGAAACTTTGTAACAGCTTAAAAAAAAAATAAAATCAGAAGCTGAGGAGGAAAACGGAAACGAAGTGCGAATACGTAGCCGGACCGCGATATGTTATAGAGCATGGCTACCCAGGCATCCCACGCATCCTATAGGACATATACAGGCCAGAGCCCTTCTTCTCCTGTACATTCCTCCCATAGCGCCCCCCAATGTGCGCCCCATTGTGGCAATAACATCCTGGATGCAGAAGGAAAGTTTAATATAGTATTGAAATCTGTGTCCAGAATACGAACTCCTCCACGCTGCTCCGAATAGATGCGTCTCGTACCGCGAACTAATTCTAGATAGAAACGGCTAAAAGTGACTCGTAAGTATCGTCCTGTGGCGCTCTCCAGCTAGGTAATCGGATGTCTCGTCCTCCGTGTGGCGCCCCCCAGCTAGGTAATTAGATGTCTCATCCTCCCTGTGGTGCTCTCCAGCTGGGTAATCGGATGTATTGTCCTCCGTGTGGCGCTCCCCAGCTGGGTAATCGGATGTCTCGTCCTCCGTGTGGCGCTCTCCAGCTGGGTAATCGGATGTATTGTCCTCCGTGTGGCGCTCCCCAGCTGGGTAATCGGATGTCTCGTCCTCCGTGTGGCGCTCTCCAGCTAGGTAATCAGATGTCTCATCCTCCCTGTGGCGCTCTCCAGCTAGGTAATTGGATGTCTCATCCTCCCTGTGGTGCTCTCCAGCTAGGAAATCGGATGTCTCGTCCTCCGTGTGGCGCTCTCCAGCTGGGTAATCGGATGTCTCGTCCTCCGTGTGGCGCTCCCCAGCTGGGTAATCGGATGTCTCGTCCTCCGTGTGGCGCTCTCCAGCTAGGTAATCGGATGTCTCATCCTCCGTGTGGCGCTCTCCAGCTAGGTAATCTGAAGTCTCGTCCTCCGTGTGGCGCCCCCCAGCTAGGTAATCAGATGTCTCATCCTCCCTGTGGTGCTCTCCAGCTAGGTAATCGTATGTCTCGTCCTCCCTGTGGCGCTCTCCAGCTAGATAATCGGATGTCTCATCCTCCCTGTGGTGCTCTCCAGCTAGGTAATCATATGTCTCGTCCTCCCTGTGGCGCTCTCCAGCTAGGTAATCGGATGTCTCGTCCTCCGTGTGGCGCTCTCCAGCTGGGTAATCGGATTTCTCGTCCTCCGTGTGGCGCCCCCAGCTAGGTATTCGGATGTCTCATCCTCCCTGTGGCGCTCCCCAGCTGGGTAATCGGATGTCTCGTCCTCCATGTGGCGCTCTCCAGCTAGGTAATCGGATTTCTCGACCTCCGTGTGGCGCCCCCCAGCTAGGTAATCGGATGTCTCGTCCTCCCTGTGGTGCTCTCCAGCTAGGTAATCGGATGTCTCGTCCTTCATGTGGCGCCCCCCCAGCTAGGTAATCGGATGTCTCATCCTCTGTGTGGCGCTCCCCAGCTAGGTAATCAGATGTCTCGTCCTCCATGTGTCGCTGCCCAGCTAGGTAATCGGATGTCTCGTCCTTCATGTGGCGCCCCCCAGCTCAGTAATCGGATGTCTCATCCTCTGTGTGGCGCTCCCCAGCTAGGTAATCAGATGTCTCGTCCTCCATGTGTCGCTGCCCAGCTAGGTAATCGGATGTCTCGTCCTCCATGTGTCGCTGCCCAGCTAGGTAATCAGATGTCTCGTCCTCCGTGTAGCGCCCCCCCCCCCCAGCTAGGTAATCGGATGTCTCGTCCTCCATGTGTCGCTGCCCAGCTAGGTAATCAGATGTCTCGTCCTCCGTGTAGCGCCCCCCCCCCCCAGCTAGGTAATCAGATGTCTCGTCCTCTGTGTGGCACCCCCCAGCTATGTAGTTGGTTGTCTCATCCTCCGTGTGGCGCTCCCCAGCTAGGTAATCGGATGTCTTGTCCTCCGTGTGGCGACCCCCAGCTAGGTAGTTGGTTTTCTCATCCTCTGTGTGGTGCTCCCCATCTAGGTAATCGGATGTCTTGGCCTACATGCGGGGCCCTCCAGCTAGGTAATTAGATGTATCGGCCTACATGTGGCGCCCCCCAGCTAGGTAATCGGATGTCTCGTCCTCCGTGTGGCGCCCCCCAGCTAGGTAATCTGATGTCTCGGCCTACATGTGGCGCTCCCCAGCTAGGTAATCAGATGTCTCGTCCTCCCTGTGGCACTCTCCAGCTAGGTAATCGGATGTCTCGTCCACTGTGTGGTGCTCCCCAGCTAGGTAATCGGATGTCTCATCCTCCATGTGGCGCTCCCCATCTAGGTAATCGGATGTCTCGGCCTACATGCGGGGCCCTCCAGCTAGGTAATCGGATGTCTCGTCCTCTGTGTGGCGCTCCCCAGCTAGGTAATCGGATGTCTCGTCCTCTGTGTGGCGCTCCCCAGCTAGGTAATCGGATGTCTCATCCTCCGTGTGGCGCCCCCGAGCTAGGTAATCTGATGTCTCGGCCTACATGTGGTGCTCCCCAGCTAGGTAATCAGATGTCTTGTCCTCCCTGTGGTACTCTCCAGCTAGGTAATCGGATGTCTCATCCTCTGTGTGGCGCTCCCCAGCTAGGTAATCGGATGTCTTGTCCTCCATGTGTCGCTGCCCAGCTAGGTAATCGGATGTCTCGTCCTCCATGTGTCGCTGCCCAGCTAGGTAATCAGATGTCTCGTCCTCCGTGTAGCCCCCCCCCCCAGCTAGGTAATCGGATGTCTCGTCCTCCATGTGTCGCTGCCCAGCTAGGTAATCAGATGTCTCGTCCTCCGTGTAGCCCCCCCCCCCCAGCTAGGTAATCAGATGTCTCGTCCTCTGTGTGGCACCCCCCCAGCTATGTAGTTGGTTGTCTCATCCTCCGTGTGGCGCTCCCCAGCTAGGTAATCGGATGTCTTGTCCTCCGTGTGGCGACCCCCAGCTAGGTAGTTGGTTTTCTCATCCTCTGTGTGGTGCTCCCCATCTAGGTAATCGGATGTCTCGGCCTACATGTGGGGCCCTCCAGCTAGGTAATTAGATGTATCGGCCTACATGTGGCGCCCCCCAGCTAGGTAATCGGATGTCTCGTCCTCCGTGTGGCGCCCCCCAGCTAGGTAATCTGATGTCTCGGCCTACATGTGGCGCTCCCCAGCTAGGTAATCAGATGTCTCGTCCTCCCTGTGGCACTCTCCAGCTAGGTAATCGGATGTCTCGTCCACTGTGTGGTGCTCCCCAGCTAGGTAATCGGATGTCTCATCCTCCATGTGGCGCTCCCCATCTAGGTAATCGGATGTCTCGGCCTACATGCAGGGCCCTCCAGCTAGGTAATCGGATGTCTCGTCCTCTGTGTGGCGCTCCCCAGCTAGGTAATCGGATGTCTCGTCCTCTGTGTGGCGCTCCCCAGCTAGGTAATCGGATGTCTCATCCTCCGTGTGGCGCCCCCGAGCTAGGTAATCTGATGTCTCGGCCTACATGTGGTGCTCCCCAGCTAGGTAATCAGATGTCTTGTCCTCCCTGTGGTACTCTCCAGCTAGGTAATCGGATGTCTCATCCTCTGTGTGGCGCTCCCCAGCTAGGTAATCGGATGTCTTGTCCTCCATGTGTCGCTGCCCAGCTAGGTAATCGGATGTCTCGTCCTCCCTGTGGCACTCTCCAGCTAGGTAATCAGATGTCTCGTCCTCCGTGTGGCGCCCCCCCAGCTAGGTAATCGGATGTCTCGTCCTCTGTGTGGCGCCCCCCAGCTAGGTAATCGGATGTCCCGTCCTCCGTGTGGCCCCCCAGCTAGGTAATTGGATGTCTCATCCTCCGTGTGGCGCTCCCCAGCTAGATAATCGGATGTCTTGTCCTCCGTGTAACGACCCCCAGCTAGGTAATCGGATGTCTTGTCCTCTGTGTGGCGCTCCCCAGCTAGGTAATCGGATGTCTCATCCTCCATGCGGCGCTTCCCATCTAGGTAATCGGATGTATCGGCCTACATGTGGCGCCCCCCAGCTAGGTAATCGGATGTCTCGTCCTCCGTGTGGCGCCCCCCAGCTAGGTAATCTGATGTCTCGGCCTACATGTGGCACTCTCCAGCTAGGTAATTGGATGTCTCGTCCTCTGTGTGGTGCTCCCCAGCTAGGTAATCGGATGTCTCATCCTCCATGTGGCGCTCCCCATCTAGGTAATCTGATGTCTCGGCCTACATGTGGCGCTCCCCAGCTAGGTAATCAGATGTCTCATCCTCTGTGCGGCGCCCCCCAGCTAGGTAATCTGATGTCTCGGCCTACATGTGGCGCCCCCCAGCTAGGTAATCAGATGTCTTGTCCTCCCTGTGGCACTCTCCAGCTAGGTAATCTGATGTCTCATCCTCTGTGTGGCGCTCCCCAGCTAGGTAATCGGATGTCTTGTCCTCCATGTGTCGCTGCCCTGCTAGGTAATCGGATGTCTCGTCCTCCCTGTGGCACTCTCCAGCTAGGTAATCAGATGTCTCGTCCTCCGTGTGGCGCCCCCCCAGCTAGGTAATCGGATGTCCCGTCCTCTGTGTGGCGCCCCCCAGCTAGGTAATCGGATGTCCCGTCCTCCGTGTGGCGCCCCCCAGCTAGGTAATTGGATGTCTCATCCTCCGTGTGGCGCTCCCCAGCTAGATAATCGGATGTCTTGTCCTCCGTGTAACGACCCCCAGCTAGGTAATCGGATGTCTTGTCCTCTGTGTGGCGCTCCCCAGCTAGGTAATCGGATGTCTCATCCTCCATGCGGCGCTTCCCATCTAGGTAATCGGATGTATCGGCCTACATGTGGCGCCCCCCAGCTAGGTAATCGGATGTCTCGTCCTCCGTGTGGCGCCCCCCAGCTAGGTAATCGGATGTCTTGTCCTCCATGTGTCGCTGCCCAGCTAGGTAATCAGATGTCCCGTCCTCCCTGTGGCACTCTCCAGCTAGGTAATCAGATGTCTCGTCCTCCGTGTGGCGCCCCCCAGCTAGGTAATCGGATGTCTCGTCCTCTGTGTGGCGCCCCCCAGCTAGGTAATCGGATGTCCCGTCCTCCGTGTGGCGCCCCCCAGCTAGGTAATTGGATGTCTCATCCTCCGTGTGGCGCTCCCCAGCTAGATAATCGGATGTCTTGTCCTCCGTGTGGCGACCCCCCAGCTAGGTAGTTGGTTGTCTCATCCTCTGTGTGGCGCTCCCCAGCTGGGTAATCGGATGTCTCATCCTCCATGTGGTGCTCCCCATCTAGGTAATCGGATGTCTCGGCCTACATGTGGGGCCCTCCAGTTAGGTAATCGGATGTATCGGCCTACATGTGGCACCCCCCCAGCTAGGTAATCGGATGTCTCGTCCTCCGTGTGGCGCCCCCCAGCTAGGTAATCAGATGTCTCGGCCCGGGCGCCCCCGGGGTGTCTCGTACTCCCTGTGGCGCTCCCAAGCTAGGTAATCAGATGTCTCGTCCTCCCTGTGGCACTCTCCAGCTAGGTAATCGGATGTCTCGTCCTCTGTGTGGTGCTCCCCAGCTAGGTAATCGGATGTCTCATCCTCCATGCGGCGCTCCCCAGCTAGGTAATCGGATGTCTCGTCCTCCGTGTGGCGCCCCCCAGCTAGGTAATCGGATGTCTCGTCCTCCGTGTGGCGCTCCCCAGCTAGGTAATCGGATGTCTCGTCCTCTGTGTGGCGCTCCCCAGCTAGGTAATCGGATGTCTCATCCTCCATGTGGCGCTCCCCATCTAGGTAATCGGGTGTCTCGGCCTACATGTGGCGCTCCCCAGCTAGGTAATCGGATGTCTCATCCTCCATGTGGCGCTCCCCATCTAGGTAATCGGATGTCTCGGCCTACATGTGGCGCTCCCCAGCTAGGTAATCGGATGTCTCGTCCTCTGTGTGGCACTCTCCAGCTAGGTAATCGGATGTCTCATCCTCTGTGTGGCGCTCCCCAGCTAGGTAATCGGATGTCTCATCCTCCATGTGGCGCTCCCCATCTAGGTAATCGGATGTCTCATCCTCCATGTGGCGCTCCCCATCTAGGTAATCGGATGTCTCGGCCTACATGTGGCGCTCCCCAGCTAGGTAATCGGATGTCTCGTCCTCTGTGTGGCACTCTCCAGCTAGGTAATCGGATGTCTCATCCTCTGTGTGGCGCTCCCCCAGCTAGGTAATCGGATGTATCATCCTCCGTGTGGTGCCCCCCCCAGCTAGGTAATCGGATGTCTCGTCCTCCGTGTGGCGCCCCCCCAGCTAGGTAATCGGATGTCTCGTCCTCCGTGTGGCGCCCCCCAGCTAGGTAATCTGATGTCTCGGCCTACATGTGGTGCTCCCCAGCTAGGTAATCAGATGTCTCGTCCTCCCTGTGGCACTCTCCAGCTAGGTAATCGGATGTCTCGTCCTCTGTGTGGTGCTCCCCAGCTAGGTAATCGGATGTCTCATCCTCCATGTGGCGCTCCCCATCTAGGTAATCGGATGTCTCGGCCTACATGTGGCGCCCCCCAGCTAGGTAATCTGATGTCTCGGCCTACATGCGGGGCCCTCCAGCTAGGTAATCGGATGTCTCATCCTCTGTGTGGCGCTCCCCAGCTAGCTAATCGGATGTCTTGTCCTCCATGTGTCGCTGCCCAGCTAGGTAATCGGATGTCTCGTCCTCCCTGTGGCACTCTCCAGCTAGGTAATCAGATGTCTCGTCCTCCGTGTGGCGCCCCCCCAGCTAGGTAGTTGGTTTTCTCATCCTCTGTGTGGCGCTCCCCACCTGGGTAATCGGATGTCTCATCCTCCATGTGGTGCTCCCCATCTAGGTAATCGGATGTCTCGGCCTACATGTGGGGCCCTCCAGTTAGGTAATCGGATGTATCGGCCTGCATGTGGCACCCCCCAGCTAGGTAATCGGATGTCTCGTCCTCCGTGTGGCGCCCCCCAGCTAGGTAATCGGATGTATCGGCCTACATGTGGCGCTCCCCAGCTAGGTAATCGGATGTCTCGTCCTCCCTGTGGCACTCTCCAGCTAGGTAATCGGATGTCTCGTCCTCTGTGTGGTGCCCCCCATCTAGGTAATCGGATGTGTCTGCCTACAAGTGGCGCTCCCCAGCTAGGTAATCGGATGTCTCGTCCTCCCTGTGGCACTCTCCAGCTAGGTAATCGGATGTCTCGTCCTCCGTGTGGCGCCCCCCAGCTAGGTAATCAGATGTCTCGTCCTCTGTGTGGCACTCTCCAGCTAGGTAATCGGATGTCTCGTCCTCTGTGTGGCGCTCCCCAGCTAGGTAATCGGATGTCTCGTCCTCTGTGTGGCGCTCCCCAGCTAGGTAATCGGATGTCTCATCCTCCATGTGGCGCTCCCCAGCTAGGTAATCGGATGTCTCATCCTCCGTGTGGTGCTCCCCAGCTAGGTAATCGGATGTCTCGTCCTCTGTGTGGCGCTCCCCAGCTAGGTAATCGGATGTATCATCCTCCGTGTGGCGCCCCCCCAGCTAGGTAATCGGATGTCTCGTTCTCTGTGTGGTTTTCCTCTTCAGTATCCTCCTATCCTAATTTATAACAGCACTCCCTGTGGTTAGGGGTGGAATTACACGTGAAATACATCATTGGGATTGAGTCTGTACCATGTGACTGCTGGCACATCGGGGTTTATATAGTAGGGAGAGCGTCACATAGGCGTCCTGCAGCTGGTCTTACCCCCACCCATCCCTTATAAACCCCCAGGTACATCCTGATCTGACTACAACATGCAGTTCGCAGTCAGATAGCAGAACATTAGGATGGAGGGTGACTCCGGAGGCACCGACACAATGAACATCGGCCGCCTTCATTTACTCAATTTCTCAGCCCCCTCCTGGATCCTATAAATTTCTCTGACAACTCTGACGGCTCCTGAATATTACAACAGATCAGGGAAGCGGAGACAGGAGGGAATGAAGGTCAATCTGTTCCCAGGGCTTCATGGTAATGTTCTGTAACAGCCCCAGCCCAGCCCCCCATGAGAATACTCATCATGATATCTCTGGGGGCAAAAACTAAAAGTAGAAATGTGGATTTATAGGCAAATGTGTAACATTCAGCACCGAGTGAGAACTAGATCATCCAAATCACCTCCCATTATTCACTCACATGTAGGACTGGTAAGGGTTAATGGGTTACATTATTATGGCAAGTGGTGACCAGACCCGAGGTAGCCAAAGCCTCAGGGATTATACATCAGTAATTCAGTGACTGGTGCTGAGACTTCCCGCTGTGAGAGGGGTAGAGAACAAAGCTGTGAGAGGGGTAGAGAACACTACTGTGAGATGGGTAGAGAACACTACTGTGAGAGGGTAGCAAACACTACTATGACAGGGTAGAGAACACTATTGTGAGAGGGTAGAGAACGGTGATGTAAGAGGGTAGAGAACACTACTGTGAGAGGGGTAGAGAGCCAAGTAAATATGTGTGTTGTGTGACATAGAGGGGCAAGTTCTATTTGACTAGGGAAGAAACCTTCCATAAGGATCCTTGCATATAAATGTAGTCACTAAGCCATGCCCTTCAGCTGTCCTTTCATGTGATAGTTAGATATGAGATAGATATGAGATAGATATGAGATAGATAGATAGATATGAGATAGATAGATAGATAGATAGATAGGAGATAGATAGATAGATAGATAGATAGATTGATAGATATGAGATAGATAGATAGGAGATAGATAGATAGATAGATATGAGATAGATAGATATGAGATAGATAGATAGATATGAGATAGATAGATAGTAGTAGATAGATAGATAGATAGATAGATAGATAGATAGATATGAGATAGATAGATAAATAGATATGAGATAGATAGATGGATAGATAGATAGATATGAGATAGATAGATAGATATGAGATAGATAGATATATATGAGATAGATAGGAGATAGATAGATAGGAGATAGATAGATATGAGATAGATATGAGATAGATAGATAGATAGATAGATAGATATGAGATAGATAGATATGAGATAGATAGATAGATAGATAGATAGATAGATAGATAGATAGATAGATAGATAGATATGAGATAGATAGATAGATAGATAGATAGATAGATAGATAGATAGATATGAGATAGATAGATAGATAGATATGAGATAGATATGAGATAGATAGATAGATAGATAGATAGATAGATAGATATGAGATAGATAGATAGATAGATATGAGATAGTAGATAGATAGATAGATAGATAGATATGAGATAGATAGATAGATAGAGATGAGATAGATAGATAGATAGATAGATATGAGATAGATAGATAGTATGATAGATAGATAGATAGATAGCTATGAGATAGATAGATATGAGATAGATAGATATGAGATAGATAGATAGATAGATATGAGATAGATATGAGATAGATATATATGAGATAGATAGATAGATAGATAGATATGAGATAGATAGATATGAGATAGATAGATAGATATGAGATAGATAGATAGATAGATAGATATGAGATAGATAGATAGTAGATAGATAGATAGATAGATAGATAGATAGATAGATAGATAGATAGATAGATAGATAGGAGATAGATATGAGATAGATAGATAGATAGATATGAGATAGATAGATAGATATGAGATAGATAGATATGAGATAGATAGATATGAGATAGATAGATAGATAGATATGAGATAGATAGATAGATATGGTAGATAGATAGATATGAGATAGATAGATAGATGGATAGATAGATAGATAGAGTAGATAGATATGAGATAGATAGATATGAGATAGATAGATAGATAGATAGATAGACAATAGACATTTTTTTTGAAACATTAAACTTGTATGTCTGATTTGTTCTAGAAATAAACTGCAGTGAATACTTATGAGAACAATCAGCAGCGGTGTGTTCCTGTGATTTTAGTTGCATCTCACATAATCAGAATCATCCAATTCCTGTTGCGAAAAGTGTCGGAGATTGATTTGAGATCTGGATTCATGAATTGATTATTCCTATTGTTAGGTTGTTTAAATTACAGATTAATGAACCCCACTGTAAGACTGCAGGAGACAGGGTACATAGAAAGCTCCGGAAGGGTAATACTGGCCGTGGTGGCACTGGTGATTGTGATAGCATACCAGTAGAGTTGAAAGCGTCATACCCCTCCCCCATTAATCTGCTTCATATTGGATGCTGTTTTTGTTCATAGTAAACAGAATATCAAATTTATATTATAGGGTGAGTCACTTCTTATTTAGACTTACATCCTATATTATACTCCAGAGCTGCGCTCACTATTCTGCTGGTACAGTCACTGTGTACATACATTACATTACTTATCCTGTATTATACTCCAGAGCTGCGCTCACTATTCTGCTGGTACAGTCACTGTGTACATACATTACATTACTTATCCTGTATTATACTCCAGAGCTGCGCTCACTATTCTGCTGGTACAGTCACTGTGTACATACATTACATTACTTATCCTGTATTATACTCCAGAGCTGCACTCACTATTCTGCTGGTGCAGTCACTGTGTACATACATTACATTACTTATCCTGTACTGATCCTGAGTTATATCCTGTATTATACTCCAGAGCTGCACTCACTATTCTGCTGGTACAGTCACTGTGTACATACATTACATTACTTATCCTGTACTGATCCTGAGTTACATCCTGTATTATACTCCAGAGCTGCGCTCACTATTCTGCTGGTGCAGTCACTGTGTACATACATTACATTACTTATCCTGTATTATACTCCAGAGCTGCGCTCACTATTCTGCTGGTACAGTCACTGTGTACATACATTACATTACTTATCCTGTATTATACTCCAGAGCTGCGCTCACTATTCTGCTGGTGCAGTCACTGTGTACATACATTACATTACTTATCCTGTACTGATCCTGAGTTACATCCTGTATTATACTCCAGAGCTGCGCTCACTATTCTGCTGGTGCAGTCACTGTGTACATACATTACATTACTTATCCTGTACTGATCCTGAGTTACATCCTGTATTATACTCCAGAGCTGCGCTCACTATTCTGCTGGTACAGTCACTGTGTACATACATTACATTACTTATCCTGTATTATACGCCAGAGCTGCGCTCACTATTCTGCTGGTACAGTCACTGTGTACATACATTACGTTACTTATCCTGTACTGATCCTGAGTTATATCCTGTATTATACTTCAGAGCTGCGCTCACTATTCTGCTGGTGCAGTCACTGTGTACATACATTACATTACTTATCCTGTACTGATCCTGAGTTACATCCTGTATTATACTCCAGAGCTGCGCTCACTATTCTGCTGGTACAGTCACTGTGTACATACATTACATTACTTATCCTGTATTATACTCCAGAGCTGCGCTGACTATTCTGCTGGTACAGTCACTGTGTACATACATTACATTACTTATCCTGTACTGATCCTGAGTTACATCCTGTATTATACTCCAGAGCTGCGCTGACTATTCTGCTGGTAGAGTCACTGTGTACATACATTACATTACTTATCCTGTATTATACTCCAGAGCTGCGCTCACTATTCTGCTGGTGCAGTCACTGTGTACATACATTACATTACTTATCCTGTACTGATCCTGAGTTACATCCTGTATTATACTCCAGAGCTGCGCTCACTATTCTGCTGGTACAGTCACTGTGTACATACATTACATTACTTATCCTGTATTATACTCCAGAGCTGCGCTCACTATTCTGCTGGTACAGTCACTGTGTACATACATTACATTACTTATCCTGTATTATACTCCAGAGCTGCGCTCACTATTCTGCTGGTACAGTCACTGTGTACATACATTACATTACTTATCCTGTATTATACTCCAGAGCTGCGCTCACTATTCTGCTGGTACAGTCACTGTGTACATACATTACATTACTTATCCTGTATTATACTCCAGAGCTGCACTCACTATTCTGCTGGTGCAGTCACTGTGTACATACATTACATTACTTATCCTGTACTGATCCTGAGTTATATCCTGTATTATACTCCAGAGCTGCACTCACTATTCTGCTGGTGCAGTCACTGTGTACATACATTACATTACTTATCCTGTCTGCCTGGTTACATCCTGTATTATACTCCAGAGCTGCGCTCACTATTCTGCTGGTGCAGTCACTGTGTACATACATTACATTACTTATCCTGTATTATACTCCAGAGCTGCGCTCACTATTCTGCTGGTACAGTCACTGTGTACATCATTACATTACTTATTGTACTCCTGAGTTACATCCTGTATTATACTCCAGAGCTGCGCTCACTATTCTGCTGGTGCAGTCACTGTGTACATACATTACATTACTTATCCTGTACTGATCCTGAGTTACATCCTGTATTATACTCCAGAGCTGCGCTCACTATTCTGCTGGTACAGTCACTGTGTACATACATTACATTACTTATCCTGTATTATACGCCAGAGCTGCGCTCACTATTCTGCTGGTACAGTCACTGTGTACATACATTACGTTACTTATCCTGTACTGATCCTGAGTTATATCCTGTATTATACTTCAGAGCTGCGCTCACTATTCTGCTGGTGCAGTCACTGTGTACATACATTACATTACTTATCCTGTACTGATCCTGAGTTACATCCTGTATTATACTCCAGAGCTGCGCTCACTATTCTGCTGGTACAGTCACTGTGTACATACATTACATTACTTATCCTGTATTATACTCCAGAGCTGCGCTGACTATTCTGCTGGTACAGTCACTGTGTACATACATTACATTACTTATCCTGTACTGATCCTGAGTTTGAGTTACATCCTGTATTATACTCCAGAGCTGCGCTCACTATTCTGCTGGTACAGTCACTGTGTACATACATTACATTACTTATCCTGTATTATACTCCAGAGCTGCGCTCACTATTCTGCTGGTACAGTCACTGTGTACATACATTACATTACTTATCCTGTATTATACTCCAGAGCTGCGCTCACTATTCTGCTGCTACAGTCACTGTGTACATACATTACGTTACTTATCCTGTACTGATCCTGAGTTATATCCTGTATTATACTTCAGAACTGCGCTCACTATTCTGCTGGTACAGTCACTGTGTACATACATTACATTACTTATCCTGTACTGATCCTGAGTTACATCCTGTATTATACTCCAGAGCTGCACTCACTATTCTGCTGGTACAGTCACTGTGTACATACATTACATTACTTATCCTGTATTATACTCCAGAGCTGCGCTCACTATTCTGCTGGTACAGTCACTGTGTACATACATTACATTACTTATCCTGTATTATACTCCAGAGCTGCACTCACTATTCTGCTGGTACAGTCACTGTGTACATACATTACATTACTTATCCTGTACTGATCCTGAGTTACATCCTGTATTATACTCCAGAGCTGCGCTCACTATTCTGCTGGTACAGTCACTGTGTACATACATTACATTACTTATCCTGTATTATACTCCAGAGCTGCGCTCACTATTCTGCTGGTACAGTCACTGTGTACATACATTACATTACTTATCCTGTATTATACTCCAGAGCTGCGCTCACTATTCTGCTGGTACAGTCACTGTGTACATACATTACATTACTTATACTGTATTATACTCCAGAGCTGCGCTCACTATTCTGCTGGTACAGTCACTGTGTACATACATTACATTACTTATCCTGTATTATACTCCAGAGCTGCGCTCACTATTCTGCTGGTGCAGTCACTGTGTACATACATTACATTACTTATCCTGTACTGATCCTGAGTTACATCCTGTATTATACTCCAGAGCTGCGCTCACTATTCTGCTGGTACAGTCACTGTGTACATACATTACATTACTTATCCTGTATTATACTCCAGAGCTGCGCTCACTATTCTGCTGGTGCAGTCACTGTGTACATACATTACATTACTTATCCTGTATTATACTCCAGAGCTGCGCTCACTATTCTGCTGGTACAGTCACTGCGTACATACATTACATTACTTATCCTGTATTATACTCCAGAGCTGCGCTCACTATTCTGCTGGTACAGTCACTGTGTACATACATTACGTTACTTATCCTGTACTGATCCTGAGTTATATCCTGTATTATACTTCAGAGCTGCGCTCACTATTCTGCTGGTACAGTCACTGTGTACATACATTACATTACTTATCCTGTACTGATCCTGAGTTACATCCTGTATTATACTCCAGAGCTGCGCTCACTATTCTGCTGGTACAGTCACTGTGTACATACATTACATTACTTATCCTGTATTATACTCCAGAGCTGTGCTCACTATTCTGCTGGTACAGTCACTGTGTACATACATTACATTACTTATCCTGTACTGATCCTGAGTTACATCCTGTATTATACTCCAGAGCTGCGCTCACTATTCTGCTGGTACAGTCACTGTGTACATACATTACATTACTTATCCTGTATTATACTCCAGAGCTGCGCTCACTATTCTGCTGGTACAGTCACTGTGTACATACATTACATTACTTATCCTGTATTATACTCCAGAGCTGCGCTCACTATTCTGCTGGTACAGTCACTGTGTACATACATTACATTACTTATCCTGGATTATACTCCAGAGCTGCGCTCACTATTCTGCTGGTACAGTCACTGTGTACATACATTACATTACTTATCCTGTATTATACTCCAGAGCTGCGCTCACTATTCTGCTGGTGCAGTCACTGTGTACATACATTACATTACTTATCCTGTACTGATCCTGAGTTACATCCTGTATTATACTCCAGAGCTGCACTCACTATTCTGCTGGTACAGTCACTGTGTACATACATTACATTACTTATCCTGTATTATACTCCAGAGCTGCGCTCACTATTCTGCTGGTGCAGTCACTGTGTACATACATTACATTACTTATCCTGTACTGATCCTGAGTTACATCCTGTATTATACTCCAGAGCTGCGCTCACTATTCTGCTGGTACAGTCACTGTGTACATACATTACATTACTTATCCTGTATTATACTCCAGAGCTGCGCTCACTATTCTGCTGGTACAGTCACTGTGTACATACATTACATTACTTATCCTGTATTATACTCCAGAGCTGCGCTCACTATTCTGCTGGTACTGTCACTGTGTACATACATTACATTACTTATACTGTATTATACTCCAGAGCTGCGCTCACTATTCTGCTGGTACAGTCACTGTGTACATACATTACATTACTTATCCTGTATTATACTCCAGAGCTGCGCTCACTATTCTGCTGGTGCAGTCACTGTGTACATACATTACATTACTTATCCTGTACTGATCCTGAGTTACATCGTGTATTATACTCCAGAGCTGCGCTCACTATTCTGCTGGTGCAGTCACTGTGTACATACATTACATTACTTATCCTGTACTGATCCTGAGTTACATCCTGTATTATACTCCAGAGCTGCGCTCACTATTCTGCTGGTACAGTCACTGTGTACATACATTACATTACTTATCCTGTATTATACTCCAGAGCTGCGCTCACTATTCTGCTGGTGCAGTCACTGTGTACATACATTACATTACTTATCCTGTATTATACTCCAGAGCTGCGCTCACTATTCTGCTGGTACAGTCACTGCGTACATACATTACATTACTTATCCTGTATTATACTCCAGAGCTGCGCTCACTATTCTGCTGGTACAGTCACTGTGTACATACATTACGTTACTTATCCTGTACTGATCCTGAGTTATATCCTGTATTATACTTCAGAGCTGCGCTCACTATTCTGCTGGTACAGTCACTGTGTACATACATTACATTACTTATCCTGTACTGATCCTGAGTTACATCCTGTATTATACTCCAGAGCTGCGCTCACTATTCTGCTGGTACAGTCACTGTGTACATACATTACATTACTTATCCTGTATTATACTCCAGAGCTGCGCTCACTATTCTGCTGGTACAGTCACTGTGTACATACATTACATTACTTATCCTGTATTATACTCCAGAGCTGCGCTCACTATTCTGCTGGTACAGTCACTGTGTACATACATTACATTACTTATCCTGGATTATACTCCAGAGCTGCGCTCACTATTCTGCTGGTACAGTCACTGTGTACATACATTACATTACTTATCCTGTATTATACTCCAGAGCTGCGCTCACTATTCTGCTGGTGCAGTCACTGTGTACATACATTACATTACTTATCCTGTACTGATCCTGAGTTACATCCTGTATTATACTCCAGAGCTGCACTCACTATTCTGCTGGTACAGTCACTGTGTACATACATTACATTACTTATCCTGTATTATACTCCAGAGCTGCGCTCACTATTCTGCTGGTGCAGTCACTGTGTACATACATTACATTACTTATCCTGTACTGATCCTGAGTTACATCCTGTATTATACTCCAGAGCTGCGCTCACTATTCTGCTGGTACAGTCACTGTGTACATACATTACATTACTTATCCTGTATTATACTCCAGAGCTGCGCTCACTATTCTGCTGGTACAGTCACTGTGTACATACATTACATTACTTATCCTGTATTATACTCCAGAGCTGCGCTCACTATTCTGCTGGTACTGTCACTGTGTACATACATTACATTACTTATACTGTATTATACTCCAGAGCTGCGCTCACTATTCTGCTGGTACAGTCACTGTGTACATACATTACATTACTTATCCGAAACCCTTTTGTATTATACTCCAGAGCTGCGCTCACTATTCTGCTGGTGCAGTCACTGTGTACATACATTACATTACTTATCCTGTACTGATCCTGAGTTACATCCTGTATTATACTCCAGAGCTGCGCTCACTATTCTGCTGGTACAGTCACTGTGTACATACATTACATTACTTATCCTGTATTATACTCCAGAGCTGCGCTCACTATTCTGCTGGTGCAGTCACTGTGTACATACATTACATTACTTATCCTGTATTATACTCCAGAGCTGCGCTCACTATTCTGCTGGTACAGTCACTGCGTACATACATTACATTACTTATCCTGTATTATACTCCAGAGCTGCGCTCACTATTCTGCTGGTACAGTCACTGTGTACATACATTACGTTACTTATCCTGTACTGATCCTGAGTTATATCCTGTATTATACTTCAGAGCTGCGCTCACTATTCTGCTGGTACAGTCACTGTGTACATACATTACATTACTTATCCTGTACTGATCCTGAGTTACATCCTGTATTATACTCCAGAGCTGCGCTCACTATTCTGCTGGTACAGTCACTGTGTACATACATTACATTACTTATCCTGCACTGATCCTGAGTTACATCCTGTATTATACTCCAGAGCTGCACTCACTATTCTGCTGGTACAGTCACTGTGTACATACATTACATTACTTATCCTGTATTATACTCCAGAGCTGTGCTCACTATTCTGCTGGTACAGTCACTGTGTACATACATTACATTACTTATCCTGTACTGATCCTGAGTTACATCCTGTATTATACTCCAGAGCTGCGCTCACTATTCTGCTGGTGCAGTCACTGTGTACATACATTACATTACTTATCCTGTGTTATACTCCAGAGCTGCGCTCACTATTCTGCTGGTACAGTCACTGTGTACATACATTACATTACTTATCCTGTATTATACTCCAGAGCTGCGCTCACTATTCTGCTGGTACAGTCACTGTGTACATACATTACATTACTTATCCTGTTTTATACTCCAGAGCTGCGCTCACTATTCTGCTTGTGCAGTCACTGTGTACATACATTACATTACTTATCCTGTATTATACTCCAGAGCTGCGCTCACTATTCTGCTGGTGCAGTCACTGTGTACATACATTACATTACTTATCCTGTACTGATCCTGAGTTACATCCTGTATTATACTCCAGAGCTGCACTCACTATTCTGCTGGTACAGTCACTATGTACATACATTACATTACTTATCCTGTACTGATCCTGAGTTACATCCTGTATTATACGCCAGAGCTGCGCTCACTATTCTGCTGGTGCAGTCACTGTGTACATACATTACTTATCCTGTACTGATCCTGAGTTACATCCTGTATTATACTCCAGAGCTGCACTCACTATTCTGCTGGTACAGTCACTGTGTACATACATTACATTATTTATCCTGTATTATACTCCAGAGCTGCACTCACTATTCTGCTGGTACAGTCACTGTGTACATACATTACATTATTTATCCTGTATTATACTCCAGAGCTGCGCTCACTATTCTGCTGGTACAGTCACTGTGTACATACATTACATTACTTATCCTGTATTATACTCCAGAGCTGCGCTCACTATTCTGCTGGTACAGTCACTGTGTACATACATTACATTACTTATCCTGTATATACCATACTCCAGAGCTGCACTCACTATTCTGCTGGTGCAGTCACTGTGTACATACATTACATTACTTACGACACATAATCCTGTATTATACTCCAGAGCTGCGCTCACTATTCTGCTGGTGCAGTCACTGTGTACATACATTACATTACTTATCCTGTACTGATCCAGGTACATCCTGTATTAACTCCGGCACCCACACGCCGGAGTCACGGACTACATCTACTATCCGACGATCCTGAGTTATATCCTGTATTATACTCCAGAGCTGCGCTCACTATTCTGCTGGTACAGTCACTGTGTACATACATTACATTACTTATCCTGTACTTACTCCAGAGCTGCGCTCACTATTCTGCTGGTGTTTTCTTTGTGTTTTTATTTTCTTACTTATCCTGTATTATACTCCAGAGCTGCACTCACTATTCTGCTGGTACAGTCACTGTATACATACATTACATTACTTATCCTGTACTGATCCTGAGTTACATCCTGTATTATACTCCAGAGCTGCACTCACTATTCTGCTGGTACAGTCACTGTGTACATACATTACATTACTTATCCTGTACTGATCCTGAGTTACATCCTGTATTATACTCCAGAGCTGCGCTCACTATTCTGCTGGTGCAGTCACTGTGTACATACATTACATTACTTATCCTGTACTGATCCTGAGTTACATCCTGTATTATACTCCAGAGCTGCACTCACTATTCTGCTGGTACAGTCACTGTGTACATACATTACATTACTTATCCTGTACTGATCCTGAGTTACATCCTGTATTATACTCCAGAGCTGCGCTCACTATTCTGCTGGTACAGTCACTGTGTACATACATTACATTACATTGAATTACATGGATGACCAACAGCATTTTTTTTACCAATTTTGTGTGGGGGTATTTTATTTCAATAATATATATATATATTTTTATATATATTTTTTTTTTTTTTTTAACTTTATTAGTATCTTTGTAATGTCTGATTATTAGAGTCGATTACTAAGGCCGCTAAATCTATTATCCCATTAATATCCTGCACCCACCACCATTAGGAGTGCTGGGAAGAGCTGAGCACTGTTCAGTATCTGACCAGTTAGTGATGATTGTCTATTGGGATGACGATTGCCTGGACTGTACCTGGTTCTTCCAGGGACACCCCTAGTGGTGGGTAAAGAAAGGGAAAAAAAAAACATAACTTAAGCATAAACAATCCAATTATCATTGTTGTCCATCCTGGTCTAGCGCGTCCTCCTGACATGTAGTAAATCAGCCAGTGGCACTTTATTGTCTAGTTTTCATCACATGATAGGGGATATTAAAGTTCTTTTGCCAGTGAACCCTAAGATAGAACCCTGAGCCTTGAGATGCACCACATTGTGGCTCAGTGTTCTGGAATCCGTGGACTCCTTTTTCCTAATGAGGGGGTCCCTGTACTGAAGGCGTTTCATGGTCATGTCGAGTCTTTGGTTAACCCTTTTTCAGGCAATCAAGGACTCTATCCCTCAGATGGAATTGCTGATTGCAGTGGTGACTACTGCTGTCCGCCGCTCGTGGGTACAGCGTGTGGTGTCAGTGGGTGCTGTATGCAGTCTAGGGGACCTAATGAACATTTATTAGGGCCCCTACGCTGTACATTAAGAATGGACTTATTTGGACTGAAACAAATCTTGGGATTGAACAGGCCAAACCCGAATGAAAGAAAACGTGAGCTATTTCAGCAGCACTAGGCAGTATGTATACACACGAGCGTAGATTCTGCCGGTGAACATTCTGTGCTACAGCGCCTCCTGCAGATGAATATTTCATAGGGACCCAGAAACGCGTTTACTGGTACAAATAGTGCAGATTATTCCTCTGGCCTGGCGCAATTCTCAGCCGGGTCCTGGTTTCACGTCGGCCGTCACCAGGGAGCGTTCTACCACAATCTATGGATTTCCAACCTTTTAATAACTGAAAGAACCTTCTTCTCAGAGATTTATGAACCTGCGACGATATTTCCCCACATTTTCATTTAACATTTTCATAACGGCTCCGAGAGGCGTCCGATTATTAAGAGTCTTTGCTCGGGGCCAAGAAATGCTGAATATTCAGGTAATGATAAACCTGGGAAAATCAGAACGTGATGGAAATTCAGAGCTTAGAAAAAAATCTTAAAGAATAAATGTAAAAAAAAAAAAAACTCTTTACATTCATTTGTTTTTCTAAATTTTTTTCCCAAGAAAATTCTGCATTGCCTGTAAATGATGGAAGCCACATTTCAAGAGGTCTTTTCTTTCCGTCTTATTTTCCGTGACGCTGCATGATTTATACAAATAATGCATATGGCGATAAAAGATTCACGCCGTACAAAGCTGCGGCTTATGAACAAGCCAACGCTATAATGGAAATTGGCTGCTTAAAATTCTCGGAAGCTTTTGCGCTGTCAGAAATTAGTTGGGTTTCAGAGGAGTTTACAGAGACAAACAGAAGCTTCCGCCAAGCGCTCGACTACGGGAAAGGTTTTTACATTATTATGAAACATTCACAAAAGCCACAACAATTAAAACAATTTTTTGACTCCTTTTTGTTCTTTTTCAGAGTCTTTTGATTTTTCTGGAGAGACAGAGATTGGAGAGCTCGACATCTGTGCAGCGAGTGTGGAGATGTGAAAGCAGAGGGATGGAAGTAACAGCACACAGTGCCTGGGGTGACGACGAGATACAACAATGCGGCTGCTGCGGCGCCTGCTGAAGTGGTCAAAATTATTCCGCTCGCTGTCAGGTGGATTTAGGTCTCGTCTGATTTTTATACAATTTTAGATTCATTTTCTGAAAGTTTAATTTATTTCTATGAAATTTTTGCTAAAAAGTCTATTGAATATAAATGAATAAATATAGATGAACTTGACATTTAACCTGGTATACACCAATCATTATACATACTACATACATGCATTATACTGTACATGCATTATGCATACTACATACAAACATTATACATACTAAATACATGCATACTACTTACAACATTAACATACATTTACATACATTATACATACATTATACATGCTACATATATACACACATTATGCATACTACATTGATACATACATACTACATACATCATACATACTACATACATACTACATAAATTATACATACTATATACATACATACATGCATACACACTACATATATGCATACAAAAATTAAGCAGTCAGAGTAATAAATGTGGGCACTTTATTAGACCCAGTACAATGGTTCAGCTCCTATGCTCAATCGTTTTTCTTGAGACAAGGTTTTCCACCTGCATACTTGGTGCAGCGCGCATCGCTTCTTCTTTTTCATTCATGCAACTCAGGAAAGGCCTGAAGAGGTCGGAAACGTCAAAGATTTACAGTCACATCCACTTTTTATATGTCACAGCACTGTATATACTTGTTTGTTGCATATCCTATGGTTAGCAACCAGAACACATGTACCTATCCTATGGAGGCTCTAAGTACGATATCATTGACTAATACTACAGCTTGGCTAGTTAGACTTTATTAGTCTGTGACCCCTACACCTTGTCTGGACGCACAGTCTTCTCCTGACCTTGGCTAGACTTTATTAGTCTGTGACCCCTACACCTTGTCTGGATGCACAGTCTTCTCCTGACCTTGGCTAGTTAGACTTTATTAGTCTGTGACCCCTACACCTTGTCTGGACGCACAGTCTTCTCCTGACCTTGGCTAGTTAGACTTTATTAGTCTGTGACCCCTACACCTTGTCTGGACGCACAGTTTTCTCCTGACCTTGGCTAGTTAGACTTTATTAGTCTGTGACCCTTACACCTTGTCTGGTCACACAGTCTTCTCCTGACCTTGGCTAGTTATACTTTATTAGTCTGTGACTCCTACACCTTGTCTGGACGCACAGTCTTCTCCTGACCTTGGCTAGTTAGACTTTATTAGTCTGTGACCCCTACACCTTGTCTGGATGCACAGTCTTCTCCTGACCTTGGCTAGTTAGACTTTATTAGTCTGTGACCCCTACACCTTGTCTGGACGCATAGTCTTCTGCTGACCTTGGCTAGTTAGACTTTATTAGTCTGTGACCCCTACACCTTGTCTGGTCACACAGTCTTCTGCTGACCTTGGCTAGTTAGACTTTATTAGTCTGTGACCCCTACACCTTGTCTGGACGCACAGTCTTCACCTGACCTTGGCTAGTTAGACTTTATTAGTCTGTGACCCTTACACCTTGTCTGGTCACACAGTCTTCTCCTGACCTTGGCTAGTTAGACTTTATTAGTCTGTGACTCCTACACCTTGTCTGGACGCACAGTCTTCTCCTGACCTTGGCTAGTTAGACTTTATTAGTCTGTGACCCCTACACCTTGTCTGGATGCACAGTCTTCTCCTGACCTTGGCTAGTTAGACTTTATTAGTCTGTGACCCCTACACCTTGTCTGGATGCACAGTCTTCTCCTGACCTTGGCTAGTTAGACTTTATTAGTCTGTGACCCCTACACCTTGTCTGGATGCACAGTCTTCTCCTGACCTTGGCTAGTTAGACTTTATTAGTCTGTGACCCTACACCTTGTCTGGACGCATAGTCTTCTGCTGACCTTGGCTAGTTAGACTTTATTAGTCTGTGACCCCTACACCTTGTCTGGTCGCACAGTCTTCTGCTGACCTTGGCTAGTTAGACTTTATTAGTCTGTGACCCCTACACCTTCTCTGGATGCACAGTCTTCTCCTGACCTTGGCTAGTTAGACTTTATTAGTCTGTGACCCCTACACCTTGTCTGGACGCACAGTCTTCTCCTGACCCTGGCTAGTTAGACTTTATTAGTCTGTGACCCCTACACCTTGTCTGGATGCACAGTCTTCTCCTGACCTTGGCTAGTTAGACTTTATTAGTCTGTGACCCCTACACCTTGTCTGGATGCACAGTCTTCTCCTGACCTTGGCTAGTTAGACTTTATTAGTCTGTGACCCCTACACCTTGTCTGGATGCACAGTCTTCTCCTGACCTTGGCTAGTTAGACTTTATTAGTCTGTGACCCCTACACCTTGTCTGGATGCACAGTCTTCTCCTGACCTTGGCTAGTTAGACTTTATTAGTCTGTGGCCCCTACACCTTGTCTGGACGCATAGTCTTCTGCTGACCTTGGCTAGTTAGACTTTATTAGTCTGTGACCCCTACACCTTGTCTGGTCGCACAGTCTTCTGCTGACCTTGGCTAGTTAGACTTTATTAGTCTGTGACCCCTACACCTTCTCTGGATGCACAGTCTTCTCCTGACCTTGGCTAGTTAGACTTTATTAGTCTGTGACCCCTACACCTTGTCTGGACGCACAGTCTTCTCCTGACCTTGGCTAGTTAGACTTTATTAGTCTGTGACCCCTACACCTTGTCTGGACGCACAGTCTTCTCCTGACCTTGGCTAGTTAGACTTTATTAGTCTGTGACCCCTACACCTTGTCTGGATGCACAGTCTTCTCCTGACCTTGGCTAGTTAGACTTTATTAGTCTGTGACCCCTACACCTTGTCTGGATGCACAGTCTTCTCCTGACCTTGGCTAGTTAGACTTTATTAGTCTGTGACCCCTACACCTTGTCTGGATGCACAGTCTTCTCCTGACCTTGGCTAGTTAGACTTTATTAATCTGTGACCCCTACACCTTGTCTGGATGCACAGTCTTCTCCTGACCTTGGCTAGTTAGACTTTATTAGTCTGTGACCCCTACACCTTGTCTGGACGCATAGTCTTCTGCTGACCTTGGCTAGTTAGACTTTATTAGTCTGTGACCCCTACACCTTGTCTGGATGCACAGTCTTCTCTTGACCTTGGCTAGTTAGACTTTTAAGAAGGAACTGGAGGTGACCACAAAGAACTGGAGGTGGCCGTGTAAAATCCAAAATCTGCAGAGAAGTTTCTAAGCCGTTCACGTCCTCTCTTATTGTGGAAAGTTTATTACTGAAGTTGAGTGAAATTTTATTGGCAGCTGCTAAAAACCTGAACCTGCAGTCGGGGTCCGGATGATGTCTGAATTATCGCCAGTTGTACTTGTATCTAAGTGCGGATTCTCCTGCCTATGAGCCATCTGTGGCAGGCGAGTCCATTTGCCAGTTTGACAATGAGCAGACCTGATTGTTTTGTGTTTAGAGCATATGCCGCCAGCGTCGTCCTTATCATTGTCAATGTGTCGTCTCCGGCACAACAATCCTCCATCACATCAAATATCACCTCATCTCCATTGTATCGCCGCGATCTTACTGCATACTAGAAGAAACTGCAGAGAAACCTCGCCAGAAAGTGGAGGTGAGACGGACGGATTACAGTCATGGCCAAAAGTTTTGAGAATGATACAAATATTAATTTTTACAAAGTCTACTGCTTCAGTTTTTCTAATGGCAATTTGCATATACTCCAGAATGTTATAAAGAGTGATCAGCTTAACAGCAATTACTTGCAAAGTCAATATTTGCCTAGAAAATGAACTTTATCCCCCAAAACACATTTCAACATCATTGCAGCCCTGCCTTAAATAGACCACCTAACATCGTTTCAGTGATTGCTCCAGTAACACAGGTGTGGGTGTTGATGAGGACAGGGCTGGAGATCAATCTGTCATGATTAAGTAAGAATGACACCACTGGACACTTTAAAAGGAGGCTGGTGCTTGCCATCATTGTTTCTCTTCTGTTAACCATGGTTATCTCTAAAGAAACACGTGCAGTCATCATTGCACTGCACAAAAATGGCCTAACTGGGAAGAGTATTGCAGCTAGAAAGATTGCACCTCAGTCAACAATCTATCGCATCATCAAGAACTTCAAGGAGAGAGGTTCCATTGGTGCCAAAAAGGCTCCAGGGCGCCCAAGAAAGACCAGCAAGCGGCAGGACCGTCTCTTAAAAGTGTTTCAGCTGCGGGATGGGGCTACCAGCAGTGCAGAGCTTGCTGAGGAATGGCAGCAGGCAGGTGTGAGTGCATCTGCACGCACTGTGAGGCGGAGACTCTTGGAGCAAGGCCTGGTCTCAAGGAGGGCAGCAAAGAAGCCACTTCTCTCCAGAAAAAACATCAGGGACAGACTGATATTCTGCAAAAGGTACAGGGAGTGGACTGCTGAGGACTGGGGGAAAGTCATTTTCTCTGATGAATCCCCTTTTCCATTGTTTAGAACATCTGGAAAACAGCTTATTCGGAGAAGAAGAGGTGAGCGCTACCACCAGTCTTGTCTCATGCCAACTGTAAAGCATCCTGAAAGCATTCATGTGTGGGGTTGCTTCTCAGCCAAGGTGTGAAGAATATCGCCTCGCCCAGCCGCCTGGCACGCCTGCGATCAAACTTCTTTCTTAACCTCCCACTCACACACCGTGAGTAGACCGGGTCATAGGATAAAACGAAATGAGCGATATAAATTTTATATGTTTAATAACCCAAGTGGGTCGGTATGGATTAATAGCATATACAGAAATATACAATATTAATATGATCAAGCATAAACATACAAGCAAAAGAGCGATGATACAATACACAAAAATAAACAGGGGAATTAAAAGATAGAGAAAATACCGGCATAGGCTCGTAGTCCGTTTCTCTAGGCCACAGCAGAGTTTTGGGCCTAGGGCGCAAGCTTAAGCAAGTTGCATAAAACAATCCTTCTACATGCTGTCCAGAACTAGGCCCTCAAAGCATTCCTCAGTAGGGCAGGCCCTCTCATCTTCTCCCAGATCAGAGCTCCTTACTGCCTCTTTGCTGAATGACCCCAGAATCCAGGTCTGCCCACAGCATATGGCTAGTGCTCCACCCACCCCTTGCACCCAGGCAGCCCCCCTTCTCCCACCTTTGCAGAACCCTCGGAGAGAAGGGTGAAGTTAAGGCTTGCTATCCCCCATCCCATCTGGCCAGGGATAATAAAAGTGCCTGGCTATAGCAAGCCATCTCCAATGAACACACATAAAACCAGTGAAGCGTATCGTCCAGCAATGTGGACTCAACTAAAGCACCGCATTCCAAGTGGGGGAAGGACTGACCTAAGCAAGTAAAACACACTTCCAAGAAAGATATAAAACTGAGGGTCGGTTCATCACACAAGGGAATCGGCTCTCTCACAGTCTTGCCATGAATAAAGAATGGTACCAGAATGTCCTCCAAGAGCAACTTCTCCCAACCGTCCAAGAGCAGTTTGGCGCTCAACAATGCCTTTTCCAGCATGATGGAGCACCTTGCCATAAAGCAAAGGTGATAACTAAATGGCTCAGGGAACAAAACATAGAGATTTTGGGTCCATGGCCTGGAAACTCCCCAGATCTTAATCCCATTGAGAACTTGTGGTCAATCATCAAGAGACGGGTGGACAAACAAAAACCAACAAATTCAGACAAAATGAAAGCATTGATTCTGCAAGAATGGACTGCTATCAGTCAGGATTTGGTCCAGAAGTTGATTGAGAGCATGCCAGGGAGAATTGCAGAGGTCCTGAAGAAGAAGGGTCAACACTGCAAATATTGACTTGCTGCATTAACTCATTCTAACTGTCAATATAAGCTTCTGTTACTCATAATATGAATGCAATTCTATTTCTGTATGTGATAAAAACATCTGACAAACACACATAAAAACCAGAGGGCAGCAGCTCATGTGAAAATAGAATATTTGTGTCATTCTCAAAACTTTTGGCCATGACTGTACACTCTGCATACACCTAGAAGTCAGACCTCTGACCCCAAGGCTCATCAGATACAACCTGCAGCCTCCGAGATACTTCATGATACGACTGATCTCAGGAGATTCTCCTCCGCACGGCACATTTATCACTAATACCATGTTGTGTCGTAACATGACACAAAATGTATCAATACACAAGGTGTAAGAAGATGTGTGTCATGGCTGCGGGATGTGGACCCACCGGGGTATTGTCTAAGCAGCCCTCCTGGTTATCGCCATTTAACTCTCATGCGGTATTATACTGTGTGGGGGCACAAAGAGAAAAGTATTGGAGTGGGCGGAGTCTAATTAGAAGTGGGTGGGTCTAAATTCACCGCACAATATGTCCCTCTTTCTATCCTTTGAAGTTGGGAGGTGTGCACACGCTACGGTGACCGTAAAAATTTATCTCATATATTTGGGGGGGGGGGGGGTCACAGTAATTATGGGGCAGTTTCAGATATTGAGGTTTTTATTATGCACAATGTGATGTTTTTCCGTCCACATACAGCGCGCTCCGCCATCAGCCCGTTAAATGTAACGGATTGTGTTGCCAATAAGCGAGCTGTATCCTCTATAAGTGGATTCTGTAAATTGTCAGAATTTTTCCATCTTCAGATGATAAACAAGACGCCTTCCTAATATCAGCCGCTGAACCCAGCCAGTAGACTGCCCCCTAGTGTTATCTCCTGCAGGGGGTGCTAGTCCTGTACCTGTCAGGCAGTGATAATACAATGGAGTTTATACAACCTCTCGGCTGGGTTATTACATTATATAGCACCTACTGTATATATTTATATATCTGTGATTTTGTCCATCTCTCTCTTTAGTTTAGTTCCACATACAGGTTGAGGGACAGTCAGTAGGGACAGAGTCACACGTATAGAAATTTCACATACGCACCACCTTTCCCCTATAGGGGTCTAAGTTATTATTCACTTTAATTGTGACACTAATTTGTAATATTGTGTATATTATTATATTATTATTCTACCTACGGATGGATTGTCAGTTTTTAAATGTTTTTAAACAAGTCGTGTGTGAAATAAAGATTTATTATATTTTTACATATTTGAGGGTCGAGTGTCATACTGGCATATCAAGTACCTATAATAAGTGTCTATACCATGTGCCTATACCTATACGATATGCCTATACCATGTGCCTATACCATGTGTCTATACCATGTGACTATACCTATACAATGTGCCTATAATAAGTGCCTATACCATGTGCCTATACCTATACGATATGCCTATACCATGTGCCTATACCATGTGTCTATACCATGTGACTATTCCTATACAATGTGCCTATACTAAGTGCCTATACCATGTGACTATACCTATACGATATGCCTATACCATGTGCCTATACCATGTGTCTATACCATGTGACTATACCTATACAATGTGCCTATACTAAGTGCCTATACCATGTACCTATACCATGTACCTATACCATGTACCTATACCATGTGCCTATACCATGTACCTAAACCATGTACCTATACTAAGTGCCTATACCATGTGCCTATACCACGGACCTATACCTATACAATGTGCCTATACCATGTAATTATACCCTGCACCTATGCCATATACCTATATTATGCACATATATCATGTGCCTATACTAAGTGCCTATAATCTGCACCTACAGTGGGGAAAAAAAGTATTTAGTCAGCCCCCAATTGTGCAAGTTCTCCCACTTATAAAGATGAGGCCGGCCTGTAATTGTCATCATAGGTAGACCTCAACTATGAGAGACAAAATGAGAAAACTAATCCAGAAAATCACATTGTCTGATTTTTAAAGAATTTATTTGCAAATTATGGTGGAAAATAAGTATTTGGTCACCTACAAACAAGCAAGATTTCTGTCTCTCCCAGCCCTGTAACTTCTCCTTTAAGAGGCTCCTCTGTCCTCCACTCATTACCTGTAGTAATGGCTCCTGTGTGACATTGTTATCAGTATAAAAGACTCCTGTCCACAACCTCAGTCACACTCCAAACTCCACTATGGTGAAGACCAAAGAGCTGTGGAAGGACCAGAAACAAAATGGTAGCCCTGCACCAGGCTGGGAAGACTGAATCTGCAATAGGCAAGCAGCTTGGTGTGAAGAAATCACCTGTGGGAGCAATAATTAGAAAATGGAAGACATACAAGACCACTGATAATCTCCCTCCATCAGGGGCTCCATGCAAGATCTCACCCCGTGGGGTCAAAATGATCACAAGAACGGTGAGCAAAAATCCCAGAACCCCACGGGGGGACCTAGTGAGTGACCTGCAGAAAGCTGGGACTAACGTAACAAAGGCTACCGTCAGTAACACACTACGCCGCCAGGGACTCAGATCCTGCAGTGCCAGACGTGTCCCCCTGCTTAAGCCAGTACATATCCGGGCCCGTCTGAAGTTTGCTAGAGAGCATTTGGATGTTCCAGAAGAGTATTGGGAGAATGTCATATGGTCAGATGAAACCAAAGTAGAACTGTTTGGTAGAAACACAACTCGTGGTGTTTGGAGGAGAGTGAATGCTGAGTTGTATCCAGAGAACACCAGACCTACTGTGAAGCATGGGGGGGCAACATCATGTATGGGGCTGTTTCTCTGCAAAGGGACCAGGACGACTGATCCGTGTACATGAAAGAATGAATGGGGCCATGTATGGTGAGATTGTGAGTGCAAACCTCCTTCCATCAGCAAGGGCATTGAAGATGAAACGTGGCTGGGTCTTTCAGCATGACAATGACCCCAAGCACACCGCCAGGGCAACGAAGGAGCGGCTTCGTAAGAAGCATTTCAAGGTCCTGGAGTGGCCTAGCCAGTCTCCAGATCTCAGCCCCATAGAAAACCTTTGGAGGGAGCTGAAAGTCCGTGTTGTCCAGCGACAGCCCCAAAACATCCCTGCTCTAGAGGAGATCTGCATGGAGGAATGGGCCGACATACCAGCAACAGTGTGTGCCAACCTTGTGAAGACTTACAGGAAACGTTTCACCTCTGTCATTGCCAACAAAGGAGATAGAACAAAGGATTGAGATGAACTTTTCTTATTGACCAAATACTTATTTTCCACCATAATTTGCAAATAAATTCTTAAAAAATCAGACAATGTGATTTTCTGGATTAGTTTTCTCATTTTGTCTCTCATAGTTGAGGTCTACCTATGATGACAATTACAGGTCGGCCTCATCTTTATAAGTGGGAGAACTTGCACAATTGGTGGCTGACTAAATACTTTTTTTTCCCCACTGTATACTATGTACTTATACTAAGTGCCTATACCATGTACCTATACTAAGTGCCTATACCATGTGCCTATACCATGTACCTATACTAAGTGCCTATACCATGTGCCTATACCATGTACCTATACTAAGTGCCTATACCATGTACCTATACTAAGTGCCTATACCATGTGCCTATACCATGTACCTATACTAAGTGCCTATACCATGTGCCTATACCATGTACCTATACTAAATGCCTATACCATGTACCTATACCATGTGCCTATACCATGTACCTATATCATGTGCCTATACCATGTGCCTATACCATGTACCTATACTAAGTGCCTATATCATGTACCTATACTAAGTGCCTATACCATGTACCTATACCATGTGCCTATACCATGTACCTATACTAAGTGCCTATATCATGTGCCTATACCATGTACCTATACTAAGTGCCTATACCATGTGCCTATACCATGTACCTATACTAAGTGCCTATACCATGTACCTATACCATGTGCCTATACCATGTACCTATACTAAGTGCCTATACCATGTGCCTATACCATGTACCTATACTAAGTGCCTATACCATGTGCCTATACCATGTACCTATACTAAGTGCCTATACCATGTGCCTATACCATGTACCTATACTAAGTGCCTATACCATGTGCCTATACCATGTACCTATACTAAGTGCCTATACCATGTGCCTATACCATGTACCTATACTAAGTGCCTATACCATGTGCCTATACCATGTACCTATACTAAGTGCCTATACCATGTGCCTATACCATGTACCTATACTAAGTGCCTATACCATGTACCTATACCATGTGCCTATACCATGTACCTATACTAAGTGCCTATATCATGCAACTATCGGAGCAGCTGTCCCCATCACCTATTGACTTGTATAGGGAAGTAGTGAGCATGCTCTATATGTGCAGGGAGGCGAAGTAGGAAAAAGGAACTGTGCTTATAGAGGACCTTTCACCACCTCCACCTATTCTGGTTCTTATCATCTGTTAATAGCCCCACCAATCCCCCCTCACTGATTGTACAACAGTTGGAAGTTTCTCTCTTGCCCCCACCATTCCTGAGCAACAAGTGCAGATAGTTTTGGTGCATGATGTGCTATTTAAGCTCTGTAATGTCAGGTGGGCGGTGTTAGGCAGGGAGGCATGACTCAGAGCTCCAATCAGAGGCAGCCAGTGTCAGAGCTCAGAGTCACACCCCTTGTCTGTTCCTGCTGACCCCGCCCTCCTGATAGTACAGAGACTAAATAGTATATCAGGGTCCAAAACTAAGAGCATTGACTGCTCGGAAACAGTGGGGGCGAGAGAGGAAATTGTGCTCTACTCAGTGGAGGATGGGCTATTAAATGCTGGACTGGAGAGCTGGACTTGCTGTAGGTGAAAGGTCCTCTTTATTTCACCAGTGTGTCAGTACGTACTTCTGCATTGGTGTTCTATTTATGCACCAGGAAGCTCAGTATGAACAATAGAGGAGTTATAGGAGGATACATGTGTGTCTGTCCTCCAGAGATACCGCCTGGCCCTGTACTCTAGACCTCTTTACAATGGCAGTTGGCACTGACATCCTCGTCTGCCGCTCACAGATGTGTCCTTTACATTGAGGCTCACACATCATGACATGCTGATACCGTGCACAGGTGGAGTGTGTCCTTGCACGGCGTACGCCCGGCTGCCTTCAGACAAGCGGATTGTACGTTCTCCAGACCTAGAAAGATTCACAACTTTACTTTGTGGCATCTCTTGGGATTCAAGGGTAAAGTGAGACTGTCACATATTGACAGCGGCATATGCCACGGCGGCCGCCCAGCATATCCCGCCGCTCCCGGTGATTAATGGCTTTGTTTCACAAGCCTAAAGAGCAGAACTTATCTCACGCTTCAGTATTCAAGAATAATAGTCCTGCATCTCCCTATGCAAACCGAGGGCCCCGGTGACAAGTGCCGCGTCTCCTGCACGTCCCATCTGTCATCTGCTCTGTTTACACCTAAATTGGAAGGACTTGTCTGAAAAACTCTCATCTTAAGTGTTTTTTACCTGTAGTTATATCTATTTCTAGAAAAACTGGGTGCCTGACAACTAACGCAACAAACAAGGCCTGAAGGAGGTTGTCAGCTTTTCTAGAGTTCTAAAACTCAAATTGTGTAGGTATCTGTAGAATCAGGAGCTTCAGAAAGCTGTCTGACAACCCCTGTCATGTCCGACACTCTCAGGGCCCCCAGCACTCCATCAAACTCTTAATAGCTAAGACACCATAGTAATGTGAAAGTGACAGCAACGGAAATGTCCATGGGTAACAAACAGCCTGCTTAATAACTCACACACCTCCAGGGGGTTTTACACATTTAAGAATTAAGATGTGAACCTTCTGCTCTGTCTACTTCAGATCTGAGCCAAGAAGTGTAAGAGGCCGGGAAAGAGGAAGTGTAAGAAGCCAGGAAAGAGGAAGTGTAAGAGGCCGGGAAAGAGGAAGTGTAAGAGGCCGGGAAAGAGGAAGTGTAAGAGCCAGGAAAGAGGAAGTGTAAGAGGCCGGGAAAGAGGAAGTGTAAGAAGCCAGGAAAGAGGAAGTGTAAGAGGCCGGGAAAGAGGAAGTGTAAGAAGTCGGGAAAGAGGAAGTGTAAGAGGCCGGGAAAGAGGAAGTGTAAGAAGCCGGGAAAGAGGAAGTGTAAGAGGCCGGGAAAGAGGAAGTGTAAGAGGCCAGGAAAGAGGAAGAGGAAGTGTAAGAACCCGGGGAAAAGGAAGAGGAAGTGTAAGAGGCCAGGAAAGAGGAAGTGTAAGAGGCCAGGAAAGAGGAAGTGTAAGAGGCCGGGAAAGAGGAAGTGTAAGAAGCCGGGAAAGAGGAAGTGTAAGAAGCCGGGAAAGAGGAAGTATAAGAAGTCGGGAAAGAGGAAGTGTAAGAGGCCGGGAAAGAGGAAGGGAAGTGTAAGAAGCCAGGAAAGAGGAAGTGTAAGAGGCCAGGAAAGAGGAAGTGTAAGAAGCCGGGAAAGAGGAAGTGTAAGAACCCGGGAAAAGGAAGAGGAAGTGTAAGAACCCGGGAAAGAGGAAGAGGAAGTGTAAGAGGCCAGGAAAGAGGAAGTGTAAGAAGCCAGGAAAGAGGAAGTGTAAGAGGCCGGGAAAGAGGAAGTTTAAGAAGTCGGGAAAGAGGAAGTGTAAGAGGCCGGGAAAGAGGAAGTGTAAGAGGACAGGAAAGAGGAAGAGGAAGTGTAAGAACCCGGGAAAGAGGAAGAGGAAGTGTAAGAGGCCAGGAAAGAGGAAGTGTAAGAAGCCAGGAAAGAGGAAGTGTAAGAGGCCGGGAAAGAGGAAGTGTAAGAAGCCGGGAAAAAGGAAGTGTAAGAGGCCGGGAAAGAGGAAGTATAAGAAGCCGGGAAAGAGGAAGTGTAAGAGGCCGGGAAAGAGGAAGTATAAGAAGCCGGGAAAGAGGAAGTGTAAGAGGCCGGGAAAGAGGAAGAGGAAGTGTAAGAAGCCAGGAAAGAGGAAGTGTAAGAGGCCAGGAAAGAGGAAGTGTAAGAAGCCGGGAAAGAGGAAGTGTAAGAGGCCAGGAAAGAGGAAGAGGAAGTGTAAGAACTCGGGAAGGAGGAAGAGGAAGTGTAAGAGGCCAGGAAAGAGGAAGTGTAAGAAGCCAGGAAAGAGGAAGTGTAAGAGGCCGGGAAAGAGGAAGTGTAAGAAGCCGGGAAAGAGGAAGAGTAAGAAGCCGGGAAAGAGGAAGTATAAGAAGCCGGGAAAGAGGAAGTGTAAGAGGCCGGGAAAGAGGAAGAGGAAGTGTAAGAAGCCAGGAAAGAGGAAGTGTAAGAGGCCAGGAAAGAGGAAGTGTAAGAAGTCGGGAAAGAGGAAGTGTAAGAACCCGGGAAAGAGGAAGTGTAAGAAGCCAGGAAAGAGGAAGTGTAAGAGGCCAGGAAAGAGGAAGTGTAAGAAGCCGGGAAAGAGGAAGTGTAAGAACCCGGGAAAGAGGAAGAGGAAGTGTAAGAAGCCGGGAAAGAGGAAGAGGAAGTGTAAGAGGCCAGGAAAGAGGAAGTGTAAGAAGCCAGGAAAGAGGAAGTGTAAGAGGCCGGGAAAGAGGAAGTGTAAGAAGCCGGGAAAGAGGAAGTGTAAGAAGCCGGGAAAGAGGAAGTATAAGAAGCCGGGAAAGAGGAAGTGTAAGAGGCCGGGAAAGAGGAAGTGTAAGAAGCCAGGAAAGAGGAAGTGTAAGAGGCCGGGAAAGAGGAAGTGTAAGAAGCCGGGAAAGAGGAAGTGTAAGAGGCCGGGAAAGAGGAAGTGTAAGAGGCCGGGAAAGAGGAAGTGTAAGAAGCCAGGAAAGAGGAAGCCAGGAAAGAGGAAGTGTAAGAATCCAGGAAAGAGGAAGTGTAAGAGGCCGGGAAAGAGGAAGAGGAAGTGTAAGAAGTCGTGAAAGAGGAATAGACTGCAGACTGAGCAGCCGGGGTGTGAGGAGAGGGGAGATTCAGTGTTTTTTTTAAACTTTGGGGTCAGATAGAGGGAAACATTAAACTGAGGGCAGATAGAGGGGGGACATTAAATTGGGGGCATCTGGAGGGGGACATTATAATGTGGGGGCATATAATGTTAGGGTGACTGTAGGAACATTATGCTGTGGGGGGCACAAAGAGAAATGGATGTGAATGGGCGGAGTCAACATAGAAGTGGGTGGAGTCGAATGTGCCACCGCGCTATGCGCACCACGCATTCTGTCCCTCTTTCTGTCCTGTGAAAGTTGGGAGGTGTGAGACCGCCACCTATATCCTGTAGTGTATATGGAGATGTCTGACGCGGTGACCGGAGAGGTTTGGGATGGGGGGTCACTATGGAGGGGCTCTATGTGTTTGGGGCCCTCCTCCCCTATTATTTGTGATCATTTCTAGGCAGAATAAATCTTCTTATCCTTTATACCACCAGGCAGCAGAGACGTTGGGAAAGTTGCATATTTTATTGTAATGACAGCAGAGAGTTCTGCGGCCCCATAAATCCCGCACTGTATCAGGACAGACTGATAGATTTATTGATTCCCGGGGCAGTAAATAAGGATCGGCCTCTCTCGGCGCTGAGGATATGAGAGGAGCAGATGCAGAGGATTATTAGCACAGCACGGCGGGGAATGGAGAAGACACCGCAGACGCCTCCATCGCACTTACTGCCAAAAAAGTTTACTTAAAACTGATAAAATTTGTGGTAAAATATCAGAATTAGAGAGGAGATGGTTTGTTTGCACTAAATGCATAAAATTACATGAAGGACAAGATGGAGCAGCGGGCGGACCACACCTACATGGAGCCAGGTGTCCCAGGGTCTCCGCTCTCATCCAAAAACTTATAAAAATAGCTTCAAGAGTTCCCCAGGACAGTAATATGTGGTCCAGATTATGTCCCATCCTAATATCCCTGATTATGTCCCATCCTAATATCCCTGATTATGTCCCATCCTAATGTTCCAGATTATGTCCCATCCTAATATCCCTGATTATGTCCCATCCTAATGTCCCAGATTATGTCCCATCCTAATGCTCCAGATTATGTCCCATCCTAATGCTCCAGATTATGTCCCATCCTAATGCTCCAGATTATGTCCTATCCTAATGTCACTGATTATGTCCCATCCTAATGCTCCAGATTATGTCCCATCCTAATGCTCCAGATTATGTCCCATCCTAATGTCCCAGATTATGTCCCATCCTAATGTCCCAGATTATGTCCCATCCTAATGCTAAGGATTATGTCCCATCCTAATGTCCCTGATTATGTCCCATCCTAATGCTCCAGATTATGTCCCATCCTAATGTCCCAGATTATGTCCCATCCTAATGCTCCAGATTATGTCCCATCCTAATGTCCCAGATTATGTCCCATCCTAATGCTCCAGATTATGTCCCATCCTAATGTCCCAATTTCCCATCCTCCCAGATTATGTCCCATCCTAATGTCCCAGATTATGTCCTGTCATAATGCTCCAGATTATGTCCCATCCTAATGCTCCAGATTATGTCCCATCCTAATGTCCCAGATTATGTCCCATCCTAATGCTCCAGATTATGTCCCATCCTAATGTCCCAGATTATGTCCCATCCTAATGCTCCAGATTATGTCCCATCCTAATGTCCCAGATTATGTCCTGTCATAATGCTCCAGATTATGTCCCATCCTACTGATCAATTCACAGAAACATATATCAGAGACAGCTAATCCATAAAACTTCACTTTTATTATTATTCTTTAAAAATGAAATATCAAAAGGACCCTATATACCCAATTGGGATTTAGATAAAAAAAGAGAAAAATCCACTCACACCACTCTCTCAGAGCGACTGGATAAATATACTAACAATTGTATGGTGCGGATCCATGCTTCAATACACGAGACCATTCATTCAACCATATAACAACTAACCCTATGCTGATAGTATAATGATGAGTAACTAACTACACTGACTCCATACACAGAACAATATGCAGATTGAAACAATTGCCCAAAATACATTTACTATAATGACTTAAGGAATACTGTGTACTCCTATATCCCGAGGATACTGGCCTAATGCCACACCAACAGGACTCAGAAGACCACAGGTTCCCAATAAAAGGCAATGATTGTGCCAATCCTGCAAATGTAGTTAGAAAGTTACTATCCTGCTTGGGCAATAACTCAACGCCCAACGCGTTTCCTCCAACAGATTCATCAGGGGCTAATAATAAATTCCAATTCAGCAGTTAAAACCACTCTTTTTAAAGATGTCAGCAGAAATTTTCACAGCATGACTGCTCTGATAATGGCGGTCCAGATAAGAGCTCTATAAAGTCCTTATATATCCTCATGCACCGCCTCAAAAAGCTACTCCTCTGTGTATGGGAGTATGGGAGATTTAGGAGAAGGAACCTTTTGGGCAATTGTTTCAATGTGCACAATGTTCTGTGTATGGAGTCAGTGTAGTAAGACTCTCATCATTATACATTATTATTACAGCATAATAATGAATGGTCTCGTGTATTGTCGCATGGATCCGCACCATACAATTGGTAGTATATTTATCCAGTCGCTCTGAGAGAGTGGTGTGAGTGGATTTTTCTCTTTTTTTATCTAAATCCCAATTGGGTATATAGGGTCCTTTGGATATTTCATTCTTAAAGATTAATATTAATAAAAGTGAAGTTTTATGGATTAGTCGTCTCTGATATATGTTTCTGTCAATTGGTCTATGTATGAGGAGACAGATTATATCTTTTGTGGTCAGTAAATGTAGTTTTGTTTTTTTTTCCCATCCTAATGATACTGGATGGAGACATCATTAATTCCCGGACTTGTTGGTTCACATTCATATAAGAGTTTTGCATAAAGTGTAACTTTTTATATGTCACTTCAGGTCAGTGAAAATTTTTGTGGCTTTTTCTTTTTCTTGTCAAATTAGAAAAGTCATGTGACAAGTTGCCCTGGAGTAAGAAGATCCGGCGAGAGCTGTCAAATTGTATGGGCTGTGACAACTCCCTCTTCTTGAAGCCCGAGCCCCAGGAGATTTATGGGCAGACCCTGTTTGGAGATCCTCGGCCGCAGCTTGTCCCAGCCAGTCTCTCCGTACATGTCTGTGGCCATTCCAGGAGAGTTGTCAGCATCCCCCAGGCAGGGGTTGTCGAGAGACCCCGTTCTCCCAACAGGTGACAGTCTCAGTCTACAGTGGTCATACTATAGATGTGAATATCCCTTTAAATCTTATCATGGCTGCCGCAGCTGCCGTCCACTCCGGTAACGTCTGCCACAATAAACGATAGAACGATGAACAAATCTTCTGATAATAGCCGGAATCTCGCCAGTGCGAAGCACTCAGGACTGACGGACGACTTCCCAGAATGCCTTGCAGGGGCTGCAGGTTAATCCAGTGTAAATAAATGATGTCCTGGATAGGTATTGAGCGTCTGGTGCGGGATATTACAGGATAATGTAGACAAAGCGCTATAAGGAGCGGCCATCAGTCACTCCGGCAGACATGATGTCATTAGTATATTGCTGGGAGGTGGAGGACACGGCAGCGTCTAGACACGTGCGGACTTCAGCTGATGGATCTGATGAGTATAGCAGCATATAATGTCCTATACACTCCATCAGTCTCTGATAACACAAAGTAACACAAACTGTATAAGGAGGACATTGCATCGCCCTCTGTCCGGACATACGTGGGCTGTCATGTGGACGAAGCTATCACTGTGTGGTATATACAGCATACATGACATTTATGGGACTTCTCCTCCTATACAGAACATGTGATGTCCCCAATATCAGACACGAGACGGATAAGATGTGATATTGAGTATTACAGAACCCCCGCGCAAGGCGCAGACCCCAAAGTCACATCTGAATGCAGCCTAAGAGGACGCTCCAGAGCTCTGACCTAACACTGGACTGATACTCGTGGCGGGGGAACCTCAAGAGACTCGTTTGGGAATATTTGCCAGTTTTGTTTTGGACCAAACTCGGAGCAGAACCTTTATTGTAGTCAGAGATGTCTTCAGGCCCCGGAGTATGATGATCGGAGGTATAATAAACCATCAGTCATCTAGTCTCACCCCTCCTGGGCGCCCTCAGGGCCTGTGTTGTACCCTCTCTCTCTTCTGGTGACATCAGTGGCCCCCGGGGACCACAGAGGCCTGTGCTTTATTATATTTCCTCCTCTAATTATATATGTATAGTAATGCTTTGTGGCTGGTTCACTCATCCCTACAAGGGATACAGAATAGACCCGATACCCACATCTGGGAAAAGCCAACAAAAAGGGATTGATAAATAGAAAAATACAAAGAAAAAAGGAAAGAAAAACGTTGGTTTTGTGATTTTTTTCTTTTCTTATTAGTTTGGGGTTGTTTGTATTAAAATTCCCACGCGAGGAGGAGACGTGGCTCCCGATCAGTAATGCGGGATGACAAGGCTTTGGCAAGGTTTCCAGAAGAACATTACTGGGAGCCTGGAAGGAATTGTCTGTATATGCTCCATAATGGGAGGCATCAATCAGCGGCTCAGTCCTCGCTCATCTTCAGGATCGGAGCCGGGTGGAGATCTGAGGCCGCTGTGATAGCAGAGCAAGTGCCAGGAAACTCAGATCTGCAGAAAGTGCTGCAAGAGCCCTAAATATTTCATCATATCATTGTTTCTGCTGGAGGACTGATGTGACCTGGAGGAATCTCCCCATCCTTCATCTCCGAGCCACCATTATACCACTATAGTCACTTTATATGAGGACGACAACCTCACCAGCAGAAGGAAATGTTCCCGAGTCACCACCGCAGGATCTATCTGCAGGACTGGGGCGATATGCTGGTTCTGGTGACACTAACCTATCTATCTGCAGGGCTGGGGTGATATGCTGGTTCTGGTGACACTAACCTATCTATCTGCAGGGCTGGGGTGATATGCTGGGTCTGGTGACAGTAACCTATCTATCTGCAGGGCTGGGGGATATGCTGGTTCTGGTGACACTAACCTATCTATCTGCAGGGCTGGGGTGATATGCTGGTTCTGGTGACAGTAACCTATCTATCTGCAGGACTGGGGTGATATGCTGGTTCTGGTGACAGTAACCTATCTATCTGCAGGGCTGGGGTGATATGCTGGTTCTGGTGACAGTAACCTATCTATCTGCAGGGCTGCGGGTGATATGCTGGTTCTGGTGACACTAACCTATCTATCTGCAGGGCTGGGGTGATATGCTGGTCTGGGCCGCCCGGCCCGCCTCTTCTGCAGGGCTGGGGGGATATGCTGGTTCTGGTGACAGTAACCTATCTATCTGCAGGGCTGGGGTGATATGCTGGGTCTGGTGACACTAACCTATCTATCTGCAGGGCTGGGGGGCACACCACATCCAGGGCTGGGGTGATATGCTGGGTCTGGTGACACTAACCTATCTATCTGCAGGGCTGGGGTGATATGCTGGGTCTGGTGACACTAACCTATCTATCTGCAGGGCTGGGGTGATATGCTGGTTCTGGTGACAGTAACCTATCTATCTGCAGGGCTGGGGTGATATGCTGGTTCTGGTGACAGTAACCTATCTATCTGCAGGACTGGGGTGATATTCTGGTTCTGGTGACACTAACCTATCTATCTGCAGGGCTGGGGTGATATGCTGGGTCTGGTGACAGTAACCTATCTATCTGCAGGGCTGGTGTGATATGCTGTTTCTGGTGACACTAACCTATCTATCTGCAGGGCTGGGGTGATATGCTGGTTCTGGTGACACTAACCTATCTATCTGCAGGGCTGGGGTGATATACTGGTTCTGGTGACACTAACCTATCTATCTGCAGGACTGGGGTGATATACTGGTTCTGGTGACACTAACCTATCTATCTGCAGGGCTGGGGTGATATGCTGGGTCTGGTGACAGTAACCTATCTATCTGCAGGGCTGGGGTGATATGCTGGTTCTGGTGACAGTAACCTATCTATCTGCAGGGCTGGGGTGATATGCTGGGTCTGGTGACACTAACCTATCTATCTGCAGGACTGGGGTGATATTCTGGTTCTGGTGACACTAACCTATCTATCTGCAGGGCTGGGGTGATATGCTGGTTCTGGTGACAGTAACCTATCTATCTGCGGGGCTGGGGTGATATGCTGGGTCTGCTGACACTAACCTATCTATCTGCAGGGCCGGGGTGATATGCTGGTTCTGGTGACACTAACCTATCTATCTGCAGGACTGGGGGGATATGCTGGGTCTGGTGACACTAACCTATCTATCTGCAGGGCTGGGGTGATATGCTGGTTCTGGTGACAGTAACCTATCTATCTGCAGGGCTGGGGTGATATGCTGGGTCTGGTGACAGTAACCTATCTATCTGCAGGGCTGGGGTGATATGCTGGTTCTGGTGACAGTAACCTATCTATCTGCAGGACTGGGGTGATATGCTGGTTCTGGTGACACTAACCTATCTATCTGCAGGGCTGGGGTGATATGCTGGGTCTGGTGACAGTAACCTATCTATCTGCAGGGCTGGTGTGATATGCTGTTTCTGGTGACACTAACCTATCTATCTGCAGGGCTGGGGTGATATGCTGGTTCTGGTGACACTAACCTATCTATCTGCAGGGCTGCGGTGATATACTGGTTCTGGTGACACTAGCCTATCTATCTGCAGGACTGGGGTGATATACTGGTTCTGGTGACACTAACCTATCTATCTGCAGGGCTGGGGTGATATGCTGGGTCTGGTGACAGTAACCTATCTATCTGCAGGGCTGGGGTGATATGCTGGTTCTGGTGACAGTAACCTATCTATCTGCAGGGCTGGGGTGATATGCTGGGTCTGGTGACACTAACCTATCTATCTGCAGGACTGGGGTGATATTCTGGTTCTGGTGACACTAACCTATCTATCTGCAGGGCTGGGGTGATATGCTGGTTCTGGTGACAGTAACCTATCTATCTGCAGGACTGGGGTGATATTCTGGTTCTGGTGACACTAACCTATCTATCTGCAGGGCTGGGGTGATATGCTGGGTCTGGTGACAGTAACCTATCTATCTGCAGGGCTGGGGTGATATGCTGTTTCTGGTGACACTAACCTATCTATCTGCAGGGCTGGGGTGATATGCTGGTTCTGATGACACTAACCTATCTATTGGCAGGGCTGGGGTGATATGCTGGTTCTGGTGACACTAACCTATCTATCTGCAGGGCTGGGGTGATATGCTGGGTCTGGTGACACTAACCTATCTATCTGCAGGACTGGGGTGATATGCTGGGTCTGGTGACACTAACCTATCTATCTGCAGGGCTGGGGTGATATGCTGGGTCTGGTGACACTAACCTATCTATCTGCAGGGCTGGGGTGATATGCTGGTTCTGGTGACACTGACCTATCTATCTGCAGGGCTGGGGGGATATGCTGGTTCTGGTGACACTAACCTATCTATCTGCAGGGCTGGGGTGATATGCTGGGTCTGGTGACACTAACCTATCTATCTGCAGGACTGGGGTGATATGCTGGGTCTGGTGACTGTAACCTATCTATCTGCAGAGCTGGGGTGATATGCTGGGTCTGGTGACACTAACCTATCTATCTGCAGGGCTGGGGTGATATGCTGGTTCTGGTGACACTGACCTATCTATCTGCAGGGCTGCGGTGATATGCTGGTTCTGGTGACACTAACCTATCTATCTGCAGGGCTGGGGTGATATGCTGGGTCTGGTGAAACTAACCTATCTATCTGCAGGGCTGGGGTGATATGCTGGTTCTGGTGACACTGACCTATCTATCTGCAGGGCTGCGGGTGATATGCTGGTTCTGGTGACACTAACCTATCTATCTGCAGGGCTGGGGTGATATGCTGGGGTCTGGTGACACTAACCTATCTATCTGCAGGACTGGGGTGATATGCTGGTTCTGGTGACACTAACCTATCTATCTGCAGGGCTGGGGTGATATGCTGGTTCTGGTGACACTAACCTATCTATCTGCAGGGCTGGGGGGATATGCTGGTTCTGGTGACACTAACCTATCTATCTGCAGGGCTGGGGTGATATGCTGGGTCTGGTGACACTAACCTATCTATCTGCAGGACTGGGGTGATATTCTGGTTCTGGTGACACTAACCTATCTATCTGCAGGGCTGGGGTGATATGCTGGTTCTGGTGACAGTAACCTATCTATCTGCAGGACTGGGGTGATATTCTGGTTCTGGTGACACTAACCTATCTATCTGCAGGGCTGGGGTGATATGCTGGGTCTGGTGACAGTAACCTATCTATCTGCAGGGCTGGGGTGATATGCTGGTTTCTGGTGACACTAACCTATCTATCTGCAGGGCTGGGGTGATATGCTGGTTCTGATGACACTAACCTATCTATCTGGCAGGGCTGGGGTGATATGCTGGTTCTGGTGACACTAACCTATCTATCTGCAGGGCTGGGGTGATATGCTGGGTCTGGTGACACTAACCTATCTATCTGCAGGACTGGGGTGATATGCTGGGTCTGGTGACACTAACCTATCTATCTGCAGGGCTGGGGTGATATGCTGGGTCTGGTGACACTAACCTATCTATCTGCAGGGCTGGGGTGATATGCTGGTTCTGGTGACACTGACCTATCTATCTGCAGGGCTGGGGGGATATGCTGGTTCTGGTGACACTAACCTATCTATCTGCAGGGCTGCGGTGATATGCTGGGTCTGGTGACACTAACCTATCTATCTGCAGGACTGGGGTGATATGCTGGGTCTGGTGACTGTAACCTATCTATCTGCAGGGCTGGGGTGATATGCTGGGTCTGGTGACACTAACCTATCTATCTGCAGGGCTGGGGTGATATGCTGGTTCTGGTGACACTGACGTATCTATCTGCAGGGCTGGGGGGATATGCTGGTTCTGGTGACACTAACCTATCTATCTGCAGGGCTGGGGTGATATGCTCGGTCTGGTGAAACTAACCTATCTATCTGCAGGGCTGGGGTGATATGCTGGTTCTGGTGACACTAACCTATCTATCTGCAGGGCTGGGGTGATATGATGGGGTCTGGTGACACTAACCTATCTATCTGCAGGGCTGGGGTGATATGATGGGGTCTGGTGACACTAACCTATCTATCTGCAGGGCTGGGGTGATATGTTGGGTCTGGTGACAGTAACCTATCTATCTGCAGGGCTGGGGTGATATGCTGGGTCTGGTGACACTAACCTATCTATCTGCGGGGCTGGGGTGATATGCTGGGTCTGGTGACACTAACCTATCTATCTGCAGGACTGGGGGGATATGCTGGTTCTGGTGACAGTAACCTATCTATCTGCAGGGCTGGGGTGATATGCTGGGTCTGGTGACACTAACCTATCTATCTGCAGGACTGGGGTGATATGCTGGTTGTGGTGACACTTACCTATCTGCAGGATTGGGGTGATATGCTGGGTCTGGTGACACTAACCTATCTATCTGCAGGACTGGGGTGATATGCTGGTTGTGGTGACACTTACCTATCTGCAGGATTGGGGTGATATGCTGGGTCTGGTGACACTAACCTATCTATCTGCGGGGCTGGGTTGATATGCTGGTTCTGGTGATAATAACCTATCTATCTGCAGGGCTGGGGTGATATGCTGGTTCTGGTGACACTAACCTATCTATCTGCAGGGCTGGGGTGATATGCTGGGTCTGGTGACACTAACCTATCTGCAGGGCTGGGGTGATATGCTGGTTCTGGTGACACTAACCTATCTATCTGCGGGGCTGGGGTGATATGCTGGTTCTGGTGACACTAACCTATCTATCTGCAGGGCTGGGGTGATATGCTGGGTCTGGTGACAGTAACCTATCTATCTGCAGGGCTGGGGTGATATGCTGGGTCTGGTGATACTAACCTATCTATCTGCAGGACTGGGGTGATATGCTGTGTCTGGTGACAGTAACCTATCTATCTGCAGGGCTGGGGTGATATGCTGGTTCTGGTGACAATAACCTATCTATCTGCGGGGCTGGGTTGATATGCTGGTTCTGGTGACACTAACCTATCTATCTGCAGGGCTGGGGTAATATGCTGGGTCTGGTGACAGTAACCTATCTATCTGCAGGGCTGGGGTGATATGCTAGTTCTGGTGACAGTAACCTATCTATCTGCAGGGCTGGGGTGATATGCTGGTTCTGGTGACACTAACCTATCTATCTGCAGGGCTGGGGTGATATGCTGGTTCTGGTGACACTAACCTATCTATCTGCAGGACTGGGGTGATATGCTGTTTCTGGTGACACTAACCTATCTATCTGCAGGACTGGGGTGATATGCTGGTTCTGGTGACACTAACCTATCTATCTGCAGGACTGGGGTGATATGCTGGTTCTGGTGATAGTAACCTATCTATCTGCAGGGCTGGGGTGATATGCTGGTTCTGGTGACACTAACCTATCTATCTGCAGGACTGGGGTGATATGCTGGTTCTGGTGACACTAACCTATCTATCTGCAGGGCTGGGGTGATATGCTGGGTCTGGTGACACTAACCTATCTATCTGCAGGACTGGGGGGATATGCTGGTTGTGGTGACACTTACCTATCTGCAGGACTGGGGTGATATGCTGGGTCTGGTGACACTAACCTATCTATGTGCAGGGCTGGGGTGATATGCTGGTTCTGGTGACACTAACCTATCTATCTGCGGGGCTGGGGTGATATGCTGGTTCTGGTGATAATAACCTATCTATCTGCAGGGCTGGGGTGATATGCTGGGTCTGGTGACAGTAACCTATCTGCAGGGCTGGGGTGATATGCTGGTTCTGGTGACACTAACCTATCTATCTGCGGGGCTGGGGTGATATGCTGGTTCTGGTGACACTAACCTATCTATCTGCAGGGCTGGGGTGATATGCTGGGTCTGGTGACAGTAACCTATCTATCTGCGGGGCTGGGGTGATATGCTGGGTCTGGTGACACTAACCTATCTATCTGCAGGGCTGGGGTGATATGCTGGTTCTGGTGACACTAACCTATCTATCTGCAGGGCTGGGGTGATATGCTGGTTCTGGTGACACTAACCTATCTATCTGCAGGGCTGGGGGGATATGCTGGGTCTGGTGACTCTAACCTATCTATCTGCAGGGCTGGGGTGATATGCTGGTTCTGGTGACACTAACCTATCTATCTGCAAGGCTGGGGTGATATGCTGGTTCTGGTGACACTAACCTATCTATCTGCAGGGCTGGGGTGATATGCTGGTTCTGGTGACACTAACCTATCTATCTGCAGGACTGGGGTGATATGCTGGTTCTGGTGACACTAACCTATCTATCTGCAGGACTGGGGTGATATGCTGGTTCTGGTGACAGTAACCTATCTATCTGCAGGACTGGGGTGATATGCTGGTTCTGGTGACAGTAACCTATCTATCTGCAGGGCTGGGGTGATATGCTGGTTGTGGTGACACTAACCTATCTATCTGCAGGGCTGGGGGGATATGCTGGTTCTGGTGACAATAACCTATCTATCTGCAGGGCTGGGGTGATATGCTGGTTCTGGTGACAGTAACCTATCTATCTGCAGGGCTGGGGTGATATGCTGGTTCTGGTGACACTAACCTATCTATCTGCAGGGCTGGGGTGATATGCTGGTTCTGGTGACACTAACCTATCTATCTGCAGGGCTGGGGTGATATGCTGTGTCTGGTGACACTAATCTATCTATCTGCAGGACTGCGGGGATATGCTGGGTCTGGTGACTCTAACCTATCTATCTGCAGGGCTGGGGTGATATGCTGGTTCTGGTGACACTAACCTATCTATCTGCAAGGCTGGGGTGATATGCTGGTTCTGGTGACACTAACCTATCTATCTGCAGGGCTGGGGTGATATGCTGGTTCTGGTGACACTAACCTATCTATCTGCAGGACTGGGGTGATATGCTGGTTCTGGTGACACTAACCTATCTATCTGCAGGACTGGGGTGATATGCTGGTTCTGGTGACACTAACCTATCTATCTGCAGGGCTGGGGTGATATGCTGGGTCTGGTGACACTAACCTATCTATCTGCGGGGCTGGGGTGATATGCTGGGTCTGGTGACACTAACCTGTCTATCTGCAGGACTGGGGGGGATATGCTGGTTCTGGTGACACTAACCTATCTATCTGCAGGACTGGGGGGATATGCTGGTTCTGGTGACACTAACCTATCTATCTGCAGGACTGGGGTGATATGCTGGGTCTGGTGACACTAACCTATCTATCTGCAGGGCTGGGGTGATATGCTGGGTCTGGTGACACTAACCTATCTATCTGTAGGACTGGGGTGATATGCTGGTTCTGGTTACACTAACTTATCTATCTGCAGGGCTGGGGTGATATGCTGGTTCTGGTGACACTAACCTATCTATCTGCAGGGCTGGGGTGATATGCTGGTTCTGGCGACACTAACCTATCTATCTGCAGGGCTGGGGTGATATGCTGGTTCTGGCGACAGTAACCTATCTATCTGCAGGGCTGGGGTGGATATGCTGGTTCTGGCGACAGTAACCTATCTATCTGCAGGGCTGGGGTGATATGCTGGTTCTGGCGACAGTAACCTATCTATCTGCAGGGCTGGGGTGATATGCTGGGTCTGGTGACACTAACCTATCTATCTGCAGGGCTGGGGTGATATGCTGGGTCTGGTGACACTAACCTATCTATCTGCAGGGCTGGGGGATATTCTGGTTCTGGTGACAGTAACCTATCTATCTGCAGGGCTGGGGTGATATGCTGGTTCTGGTGACACTAACCTATCTATCTGTAGGACTGGAGTGATATGCTGGTTCTGGTGACAGTAACCTATCTATCTCTAGGGCTGGGGTGATATGCTGGTTCTGGTGACAGTAACCTATCTATCTCTAGGACTGGGGTGATAAGCTGGTTCTGGTGACAGTAACCTATCTATCTGCAGGACTGGGGGGATATGCTGGTTCTGGTGACAGTAACCTATCTATCTGTAGGACTGGGGTGATATGCTGGTTCTGGTGACACTAACCTATCTATCTGCAGGACTGGGGTGATATGCTGGTTCTGGTGACAGTAACCTATCTATCTGCAGGACTGGGGGGATATGCTGGTTCTGGTGACACTAACCTATCTATCTGCAGGGCTGGGGTGATATGCTGGGTCTGGTGACACTAACCTATCTATCTGCAGGGCTGGGGGGATATGCTGGTTCTGGTGACACTAACCTATCTATCTGCAGGGCTGGGGTGATATGCTGGTTCTGGTGACCCTAACCTATCTATCTGCAGGGCTGGGGTGATATGCTGGTTCTGGTGACACTAACCTATCTATCTGCAGGGCTGGGGTGATATGCTGGTTCTGGTGACACTAACCTATCTATCTGCAGGGCTGGGGTGATATGCTGGGTCTGGTGACACTAACCTACCTATCTGCAGGGCTGGGGTGATATGCTGGTTCTGGTGACAGTAACCTATCTATCTGCAGGGCTGGGGTGATATGCTGGTTCTGGTGACACTAACTTATCTATCTGCAGGGCTGGGGTGATATGCTGGTTCTGGTGATAGTAACCTATCTATCTGCAGGGCTGGGGTGATATGCTGGTTCTGGTGACACTAACCTATCTATCTGCAGGGCTGGGGTGATATGCTGGTTCTGGTGATAGTAACCTATCTATCTGCAGGGCTGGGATGATATGCTGGTTCTGGTGACACTAACCTATCTATCTGCAGGGCTGGGGTGATATGCTGGGTCTGGTGACTGTAACCTATCTATCTGCAGGGCTGGGGTGATATGCTGGTTCTGGTGACAGTAACCTATCTATCTGCAGGGCTGGGGTGATATGCTGGGTTTGGTGACACTAACCTATCTATCTGCAGGGCTGGGGGGATATGCTGGGTCTGGTGACAGTAACCTATCTATCTGCAGGGCTGGGGTGATATGCTGGTTCTGGTGACAGTAACCTATCTATCTGCAGGGCTGGGGTGATATGCTGGTTCTGGTGACAGTAACCTATCTATCTGCGGGGCTGGGGTGATATGCTGGTTCTGGTGACAGTAACCTATCTATCTGCAGGGCTGGGGTGATATGCTGGTTCTGGTGACACTAACCTATCTATCTGCAGGGCTGGGGTGATATGCTGGTTCTGGTGACAGTAACCTATCTATCTGCAGGGCTGGGGTGATATGCTGGTTCTGGTGACACTAACCTATCTATCTGCAGGGCTGGGGTGATATGCTGGCTCTGGTGACAGTAACCTATCTATCTGCAGGGCTGGGGTGATATGCTGGGTCTGGTGACAGTAACCTATCTATCTGCAGGGCTGGGGGGATATGCTGGTTCTGGTGACACTAACCTATCTATCTGCAGGGCTGAGGTGATATGCTGGTTCTGGTGACACTAACCTATCTATCTGCAGGGCTGGGGGGATATGCTGGGTCTGGTGACACTAACCTATCTATCTGCAGGGCTGGGGTGATATGCTGGTTCTGGTGACAGTAACCTATCTATCTGCAGGGCTGGGGTGATATGCTGGGTTTGGTGACACTAACCTATCTATCTGCAGGGCTGGGGGGATATGCTGGGTCTGGTGACAGTAACCTATCTATCTGCAGGGCTGGGGTGATATGCTGGTTCTGGTGACAGTAACCTATCTATCTGCAGGGCTGGGGTGATATGCTGGTTCTGGTGACAGTAACCTATCTATCTGCGGGGCTGGGGTGATATGCTGGTTCTGGTGACAGTAACCTATCTATCTGCAGGGCTGGGGTGATATGCTGGTTCTGGTGACACTAACCTATCTATCTGCAGGGCTGGGGTGATATGCTGGTTCTGGTGACAGTAACCTATCTATCTGCAGGGCTGGGGTGATATGCTGGTTCTGGTGACACTAACCTATCTATCTGCAGGGCTGGGGTGATATGCTGGCTCTGGTGACAGTAACCTATCTATCTGCAGGGCTGGGGTGATATGCTGGGTCTGGTGACAGTAACCTATCTATCTGCAGGGCTGGGGGTGATATGCTGGTTCTGGTGACACTAACCTATCTATCTGCAGGGCTGAGGTGATATGCTGGTTCTGGTGACACTAACCTATCTATCTGCAGGGCTGGGGGGATATGCTGGGTCTGGTGACACTAACCTATCTATCTGCAGGGCTGGGGTGATATGCTGGTTCTGGTGACAGTAACCTATCTATCTGCAGGGCTGGGGTGATATGCTGGTTCTGGTGACAGTAACCTATCTATCTGCAGGGCTGGGGGGATATGCTGGGTCTGGTGACAGCATCCTCTTAAATGCAAATATCCAAGCAAAATGTCTGCAGTACTCAGTGATACAAGAGGAGTTACCCCAATGATGTCTCCTTCTCAGACATCACTTGCTATGTTGCTATTGGCTGAGGCTGCTCCTCACTGACTTCCTCTTCTGCACTGTACACATAATACTGGTGATACGAGGCGACTTCTCTGCTCCATTTTAGCTGCATTTGTTTCAAGAAGGAAAGACAATACCTGTAAGGGAGCAGCGAGCAGTCAGTACTATGTGCAGAGAGCATGCAGGGAGCAGGAAGTTAGTGAAGTGAAGCCTTAGCCAATAGTAACACAGCAGGAAGTGATGTCAGAGGAGGGAGTATCAGTTTAACAACTTCCTGTGTACAGCCCAGTAATATGCAGGCGTTGTGTTATTGCCTGTGGTGTTAATGGCTTATAGTGTACCATGAATGACCAAGCCTGGTATATGGGGGCACTCTTTTATCACAGGACATTTTGTAAACACAGAATCATAAAAAGCATTGCACTAAATCAAAATGCATTCTGTATACACATAAAATACGTACACAATGTGCTCATAGGATATATTTGTGTTTATACAAGCAATCAGGGCGGGGGTACAGCCCAGTAATATGCGTGGTGTAGAGCAGCGGGGTAAAGAGCAGGGCGGGGTGAAGAGCAGGGCCTGGTACAGCCCAGTAATATGCGGGGTGAAGAGGAGCGGGGTAAAGAGCAGGGCGGGGTGAAGAGCAGGGTGGGGTAAAGAGCAGGGCCTGGTACAGCCCAGTAATATGCGGGGTGAAGAGCAGCGGGGTAAAGAGCAGGGCGGGGTACAGTCCAGTAATATGAGGGGTGAAGAGCAGGGCAGGGTACAGCCCAGTAATATGTGGGGTGAAGAGCAGGGCGAAGTGAAGAGTATGGCGGGATGAAGAGTAGGGCGGGGGTGAAGAGCAGGGTGGGGTAAAGAGCAGGGCCTGGTACAGCCCAGTAATATGTGGGGTGAAGAGCAGGGAGAAGTAAAGAGCAGGGCGGGGTGAAGAGCAGGGCCTGGTACAGCCCAGTAATATGCGGGGTGAAGAGCAGTGGGGTAAAGAGCAGCGGGGTGAAGAGCAGGGCGAGGTAAAGAGCAGGGCGGGGGTGAAGAGCAGGGCCTGGTACAGCCCAGTAATATGCTGGATGAAGAGCAGGGCAGGATGAAGAGCAGGGGCGGAGTGAAGAGCAGGGCGGGGTGAAGAGCAGGGCGAGGTGAAGAGCAGGGTGGGGTAAAGAGCAGGGCCTGGTACAGCCCAGTAATATGTGAGGGGAAGAGCAGCAGGGGGGTGAAGAGCAGGGCGGGGTGAAGAGCAGGGTGGGGTAAAGAGCAGGGCCTGGTACAGCCCAGTAATATGCGGGGTGAAGAGCAGGGCAGGATGAAGAGCAGGGCGGGGGGGGGTGAAGAGCAGGGCGAGGTGAAGAGCAGGGCGGGGTGAAGAGCAGGGCGGGGTGAAGAACAGAGCACGGTGGGGTGAAGAGCAGGGCGGGGTGAAGAGCAGCTCCTGACCGCTGCCCGGAATGTAACCTCTTAATAATTTGGGGCGCCCCAATCTTAGTTATTCCCCCCAATGTGTTTGGTGTTATTAGTTTTACTAAATGAATTCTATATATATATATATCTGAGACACAAAAATTGTATTTTATATCACAAAATTATTTCTGTACACAAAAGAAAAAAGAAATTATTTTTGTGCAGTTTGTGAAAAACAAGCTGAAAACACAGAAATGATTTCTGGGATCGCAAAATAAATTCTTTATGCACGAAACATATTTTTCTAACCACAAACTGGATTCTGTTATCACAAATGTCAATGTGGAGCAGTTTGTGGATCACACCCAAGATACTGTAAGCAGAAGACCCTGCCCGGACCTCTCGCGGGCTCCGTATTCTTATGGTCGTCTATCTCAGACTGTACCAAGGACAGAGGTTCACATGACAGACACGTGACAGACACATGACAGACACACGACAGACACACGACAGACACACGGCAGACACGTGACAGACACACGGCAGACACGTGACAGACACACGACAGACACACGACAGACACACGACAGACACACGACAGACACGTGACAGACACGTGACAGACACATGACAGACAGTCCACATGACAGACACACGACAGACACGTGACAGACACACGACAGACACCACGACAGACACACGACAGACACGTGACAGACACACGACAGACACACGACAGATACCACGACAGACACGTGACAGACACGTGACAGACACACGACAGACACACGACAGACACATGACAGACACATGACAGACACACGACAGACACCACGACAGATACCACGACAGACACGTGACAGACACGTGACAGACACATGACAGACACACGACACACGACAGACACCACGACAGACACGTGACAGACACGTGACAGACACATGACAGACACACGACAGACACACGACAGACACATGACAGACACCACGACAGACACATGACACACGACAGACACACGACAGACAGTCCACATGACAGACACACGACAGACACATGACAGACACATGACAGACACACGACAGACACATGACAGACACCACGACAGACAGTCCACATGACAGACACACGACAGACACATGACAGACACACAACAGACACACGACAGACACATGACAGACACCACGACAGACACGTGACAAACACACGACAGACACACAACAGACACACGACAGACACATGACAGACACACGACAGACACATGACAGACACCACGACAGACACGTGACAAACACACGACAGACACATGACAGACACATGAAAGACACGTGACAGACACACGACAGACACGTGACAGACACACGACAGACACATGACAGACACGTAACAGACACACGACAGACACCACGACAGACACGTGACAGACACGTGACAAACACACACGACAGACACACGACAGACACGTGACAGACACACGACAGACACGTGACAGACACACGACAGACACATGACAGACCACGTAACAGACACACGACAGACACACGACAGACACATGACACACGACAGACACCACGACAGACACATGACAGACACCACGACAGACACCACGACAGACAGTCCACATGACAGACACCACGACAGACACACGACAGACACACGACAGACAGTCCACATGACAGACACCACGACAGACACATGACAGACACACGACAGACACGTGACAAACACATGACAGACACATGAAAGACACGTGACAGACACACGACAGACACGTGACAGACACACGACAGACACATGACAGACACGTAACAGACACACGACAGACACCACGACAGACACGTGACAGACACACGACAGACACATGACAGACACGTGACAGACACGTGACAAACACATGACAGACACATGAAAGACACGTGACAGACACCACGACAGACACGTGACAGACACACGACAGACACATGACAGACACGTAACAGACACACGACAGACAGTCCACATGACAGACACCACGACAGACACATGACAGACACACGACAGACACATGACAGACACATGACAGACACATGACAGACACACGACAGACACACGACAGACACATGACAGACACACGACAGACACCACGACAGACACACGACAGACACACACGACAGACAGTCCACATGACAGACACACGACAGACACATGACAGACACACGACAGACACGTGACAAACACATGACAGACACATGAAAGACACGTGACAGACACACGACAGACACGTGACAGACACACGACAGACACACGACAGACACACGACAGACACACGACAGACACCACGACAGACACCACGACAGACACACGACAGACAGTCCACATGACAGACACACGACAGACACATGACAGACACACGACAGACACGTGAAAAACACATGACAGACACATGAAAGACACGTGACAGACACACGACAGACACGTGACAGACACCACGACAGACACATGACAGACACGTAACAGACACACGACAGACACATGACAGACACGTGACAGACACGTGACAAACACATGACAGACACATGAAAGACACGTGACAGACACCACGACAGACACGTGACAGACACACGACAGACACATGACAGACACGTAACAGACACACGACAGACACCACGACAGACACCACGACAGACACATGACAGACAGTCCACATGACAGACACACGATAGACACGTAACAGACACGACAGACACGTAACAGACACACGACAGACACGTGACAAACACCACGACAGATACACGACGGACACACTACAGACACACGACAGACACATGACAGACACATGACAGACACACGACAGACACATGACAGACACATGACAGACACACGACAGACACATGACAGACAGTCCACATGACAGACACACGACAGACACATGACAGACACACGACAGACACGACGACAGACAGTCCACATGACAGACACACGACAGACACCACGACAGAACACGACAGACACCACGACAGACACATGACAGACAGTCCACATGACAGACACATGACAGACACCACGACAGACACGACAGACACACGACAGACACATGACAGACAGTCCACATGACAGACACACGACAGACACATGACAGACACACGACAGACACGACAGACACACGAAAGACAAATGACAGACACACGACAGACACACGACAGACACACGACAGACACACGACAGACACGTAACAGACACACGACAGACACACGACAGACACCACGACAGACACACGACAGACACATGACAGACACACGACAGACACGTGACAGACACACGACAGACACGTGACAGACACACTACAGACACATGACAGACACGTGACAGACACACGACAGACACGTGACAGACACACTACAGACACATGACAGACACGTGACAGACACACGACAGACACCACGACAGACACACGACAGACACATGACAGACAGTCCACATGACAGACACACAACAGACACATGACAGACACACGACAGACACACGACAGACACACGACAGACACACGACAGACACACGACAGACACCACGACAGACACACGACAGACACACGACAGACACACGACAGACACATGACAGACACACGACAGACACACGACAGACACATGACAGACACACGACAGACACACGACAGACACACGACAGACACATGACAGACACACGACAGACACACGACAGACACGTGACAGACACACGACAGACACATGATAAACACATGAAGGACACGTGGACAGACAGTCCACATGACAGCCCACATATCAGCATCCTCTGTGGCCACTTCATACACTGTATAAATCATATTATAGGGCCTAAGACCTTCACTAATAGAAATGCTGAAGACACTTCTGAAGAAACTTTTTACTGATGTTTTTGAGTCATTTGATATTTATTCTATTAATTCACTTTCCTTAGTGATATTTTCTTGCCGGCTTAGATACATATTCAGAAAGGATTGGAATAGGCTAAAAATACACATCAGAAAGAGGAGAAATTCTGACAAAGGAGCATAATAAATAACAGGACGTAATATTAATGCAAAGCCGCGCTAAAAAAGAGGATTAGCGGCCCAGAAAACTTTTATGTGATTATCCGGCCGCAGCGACGCCTTCTCTGGATTTACTGAGGCCCCCAAAAACCTTTTCATGTCAGAATAAAATACAAAGATAATTATACATGAAAGAAACCCCCAGGAGGGCGAGAAAAACAAAAAGTCATCGGCAGTGCAAAGCTGGAAACATCTCCCGCTCCCGAGGAGCTTCTGTGGGATTTACTGGGGTGATCTGCTGGATCTGACCCCACCAGCCCTAGCATGGATTCCAGCTATGGTGGATACCTCTACAATCCCAACAATCCTTATAGTGGGATCCGCTTGGTTTCCTTTGGCAGAGAACACAGAGGTCACACGGTGGCATTAAGTTCAATGTCAGTGATTGGGGGCTGTTCACATGATCATTATTTTCACGGTCTGTTGTAACGGAGCATCAAAATTTAGGTCATGCCCTAGTTTTGTCAGTTTTCACAGACCCTTCCATACACTGTAATGTGAAATGGGTGCCCCTTGGGTGCAAGATGGCTGTGAAAAATGGAAGTTTTTACAGCCGTTTTGCAGTCATCTGAACGTAGCCTTTGAGTCAGACCTAGGTAGCAGGGGGTGCACCTCCTTTAACTAATGAAGGGGGCACCACTAGCTCTGATGGTCCAAGCACCTGGAGCTTGCCCCTGATTCTCACACTTTATGCCCAATTTTACCTGAAGGTACATTTTTACAACTATTTGGGCAGCAGGGGGCGCTCCATATATGAGACCTGTGAAGCTGCACAGGGGCCCAATACTGTAGTTTACGGACCCACTGACAATGTCCGCTCATTTATTAGATTGCATGTAGGAACTGATGAATTTCTCAAGATAATTTATCAAAATTAATTTTGAGTCCGATTCAATCAAATTGGCCATAAGAGTCTAAATAAATGGATGTGTCATTAGCGATGCCTGAGGGCTCCTAGGATCCTGCCCGGGCACTTTTCATGTCTTTAAGGCCAGTAGCAGATATGTTGGCCTTGCTAGATGGAGGCATTCTGTGGAAGTCCGCTGGGCTGCCGCCATTCTCTGACTTATTCTGATCTGTAACATGGTGGCCGCCATTTTTGCCAGTTCAATTTGGGTTTCTCAAAATCTGAAAATTTTGAAAAATTATGATCAAATTAGATTTTCCTGATTTGATTCTTTCAGCTCAAATTACTGGTGACTTGTTATTACGGGACCTCTAGTGTCAGCCCTTATAAGTGGGCAGTACTGGGTCCCTCTGTGGAGCCCCCCACCCCAACCTTCTTCAGGATTTGTGGTACATTAGACCTAGTACCGTAGGCCGTACCATTGGGCTCAGGTTTAGGTCTCTGCTTCACCTGTTCTTTAGTAAAACTACAAAAAGTTTCAGATCTGAAAGTAAATAATAATAATAATAATAATAATAATAATGTTCCTGTGAGGTGATAATATCCTACAGCGACTGCCCAATAATCCGCCATCACAGATCATCTCACCCCTACTGGATCTCCTTGCTGTCATGGTAAAAAAACCGGACAAGCCCTATAAGTGAGCACAGACTTAGGACCCCAAAAATACCAAATCTGCTCAGGTGTATTACAGTGGGGAAGAAAAGTATTTAGTCAGCGACCAATTGTGCAAGTTCTCCCACTTATAAAGATGAGGCCGGCCTGTAATTGTCATCATAGGTAGACCTCAACTATGAGAGACAAAATGAGAAAACTAATCCAGAAAATCACATTGTCTGATTTTTTAAGAATTTATTTGCAAATTATGGTGGAAAAGAAGTATTTGGTCACCTACAAACAAGCAAGATTTCTGTCTCTCCCAGCCCTGTAACTTCTCCTTTAAGATCACTAATGCATTGCAACTTGACAGCGTTTGTATTACAGGCTGCATAGAGAAGATAATATCAGACAAACCAAACTAGGCTCCCGTCTGCCCTGGTAACAGATCACAGGCCCAGGATCTCATTCCGGGTTATTCCCAAAATGGCAGTGATTGTGAGCATTAGTGCCGGGTCTCCGCTGTATAACAACAATGGCTATGTCTATGGCGGCCAATCAGCTCCTGAGCTGCCACCTTGTTTAAATACCCGACATGGGCCATACTATTAAGGCAGATGTCAGGAAAGGGTTAAAGAACACACAAATCGCCATTTCTTTCCTCACCTCCACCCAAAAAATGGAATAAAAAGTGATCCATAAGTTGTAGCACCCAATGATGATACCAATAAAAGCTACACCCCACGAAGAGTGAGCCCTCGTACAGCTCCATACAGGGAAATGTAAGAAGTGAAGGATATAAGAATAAGGTATTTATCTTAAGCAGTGACCTATAGAAAACTAGAAAGTACAGCTTGTCCCGCAGAACACACATGTCCTAGAAAGTTATGGCTCTTAGAAGACGGGACAGCGAAATGAAACACAACATGTCCTCAAAGGGTTAAACTCAAAAATCAAACCACAGAAATACTTTGTATATAATAAATGTATTATACAGGAGAAAGTTTCCGGAACATTCAGAACTGCTGATCTTGTGTTATTATTGTTGTTCTTTTATAATTTACTTGCACATTGTAAGCAGATAATTATTTACCGCCGCGCCGCCGTCCGTCACTCTAATTCCCTTATGTATAATTGATCACTAAAAATGATGGAGATGGAGCTGGAATAATGAATAAGAAATATCTGGAATTTTCCTTTACTTGTTTTCCATAATTTCAAAAGCATAAAAAAAAGTCAACACCAAAACCCAAATGTTTAGTGAGTTGTCAGGCCGTGGATTTAGAGCCTTGTACAGACAGAACATTCTGCTTCCCCTTGTCAGATATTCTACAACATTATTTGGATATTAAGAAATAAATTAAACATGTGGAAAGGCGTCGGGTGAGAAGTCGAATCTCCTGTTACAAAACCCAAGAGATTGGTTTATTAATTCTTAAATCAAATGCACATTTCTGAAGCCACAACGAAGATGGAGAAAACTCTGCTCGCCTTATATTTACCTCGTCTCATTCACTCTTTCTTTTTCTGTTTCTCTCCTGCTGTTTTCTCTGTTGCTCTGTTCACTCTATAGACTCTGCACTCTTTATATTCTAGAGACTCTGCGCTCTGTCCGCTCTATAGACTCTGCGCTCTGTCCGCTCTATAGACTCTGCGCTCTGTCCGCTCTATAGACTCTGCGCTCTGTCCGCTCTATAGACTCTGCGCTCTGTCCGCTCTATGGACTCTGCACTCTTTATATTCTATAGACTCTGCGCTCTGTCCGGGCTCTATAGACTCTGCGCTCTGTCCGCTCTATAGACTCTGCGCTCTGTCCGCTCTATAGACTCTGCGCTCTGTCCGCTCTATGGACTCTGCACTCTGTCCGCTCTATGGACTCTGCGCTCTGTCTGCTCTATAGACTCTGTACTCTGTCCACTCTGCACTCTGTCTGCTCTATAGACTCTGTACTCTGTCCACTCTGCACTCTGTCTGCTCTATAGAATCTGCGCTCTGTCTGCTCTATAGACTCTGCGCTCTGTCCACTCTATAGACTCTGCGCTCTGTCCGCTCTATAGACTCTGCACTCTGTCTGCTCTATAGACTCTGCACTCTGTCCGCTCTATAGACTCTGCGCTCTGTCCACTCTATAGACTCTGTACTCTGTCCGCTCTATAGACTCTGCGCTCTGTCCGCTCTATAGACTCTGCGCTCTGTCCGCTCTATGGACTCTGCGCTCTGTCCGCTCTATAGACTCTGCACTCTGTCCGCTCTATAGACTCTGCACTCTGTCCGCTCTATAGACTCTGCGCTCTGTCCGCTCTATAGACTCTGCGCTCTGTCCGCTCTATAGACTCTGTGCTCTGTCCGCTCTATAGACTCTGTGCTCTTAATATTCTATAGACTCTGCGCTCTGTCCGCTCTATAGACTCTGCGCTCTGTCCGCTCTATAGACTCTGCGCTCTGTCCGCTCTATAGACTCTGCGCTCTGTCCGCTCTATAGACTCTGCGCTCTGCCCGCTCTATAGACTCTGCGCTCTGTCCGCTCTATGGACTCTGCGCTCTGTCTGCTCTATAAACTCTGCGCTCTGTCCGCTCTATAGACTCTGCGCTCTGTCCGCTCTATAGACTCTGCGCTCTGTCCGCTCTATAGACTCTGCGCTCTGTCCGCTCTATAGACTCTGCGCTCTGTCCGCTCTATAGACTCTGCGCTCTGTCCGCTCTATAGACTCTGCGCTCTGTCTGCTCTATAGACTCTGTACTCTGTCCACTCTGCACTCTGTCTGCTCTATAGACTCTGTACTCTGTCCACTCTGCACTCTGTCTGCTCTATAGACTCTGTACTCTGTCCGCTATATGGACTCTGCACTCTTAATATTCTATAGACTCTGCGCTCTGTCCGCTCTATAGACTCTGCGCTCTGTCCGCTCTATAGACTCTGCACTCTGTCTGCTCTATAGACTCTGCGCTCTGTCCGCTCTATGGACTCTGCGCTCTGTCCGCTCTATAGACTCTGTACTCTGTCCGCTCTATAGACTCTGCACTCTGTCCGCTCTATAGACTCTGCGCTCTGTCCGCTCTATAGACTCTGCGCTCTCTCTGCTCTATAGACTCTGTACTCTGTCCACTCTGCCCGCTCTATAGACTCTGCGCTCTGTCCGCTCTATAGACTCTGTACTCTGTCCGCTCTATAGACTCTGCACTCTGTCCGCTCTATAGACTCTGTACTCTGTCCACTCTATAGACTCTGTACACTGTCCACTCTGCACTTTGTCCACTCTATAGACTCTGTACTCTGTTCACTCTATAGACTCTGCACTCTGTCTGCTCTATAAACTCTGTACTCTTTATATTCTATAGACTCTGCACTCTGTCCGCTCTATAGACTCTGCACTCTGTCCGCTCTATAGACTCTGCACTCTGTCCACTCTATAGACTCTGCACTCTGTCCACTCTATAGACTCTGCACTCTGTCCGCTCTATAGACTCTGCACTCTGTCCACTCTGCACTCTGTCTGCTCTATAGACTCTGCACTCTGTCTGCTCTATAGACTCTGTACTCTGTCCACTCTGCACTCTGTCCACTCTATAGACTCTGTACTCTGTTCACTCTATAGACTCTGCACTCTGTCTGCTCTATAAACTCTGTACTCTTTATATTCTATAGACTCTGCGCTCTGTCCACTCTGCACTCTGTCCACTCTATAGACTCTGTACTCTGTCCGCTCTATAGACTCTGCACTCTGTCCGCTATATAGACTCTGCACTCTGTCCGCTCTATAGACTCTGCACTCTTTATATTCTAGAGACTCTGCGCTCTGTCCGCTCTATAGACTCTGCGCACTGTCCGCTCTATAGACTCTGCACTCTTTATATTCTAGAGACGCTGCACTCTGTCCACTCTATAGACTCTGTACTCTGTCTGCTCTATAGACTCTGTACTATGTCCACTCTATAAACTCTGCACTCTGTCCGCTCTATAGACTCTGTGCTCTGTCTGCTCTACAAACTCTGTACTCTGTCTACTCTATAGATTCTGCACTCTGCCCGCTCTATAGACTCTGCACTCTGTCCGCTCTATAGACTCTGCACTCTGTCCTCTCTATAGACTCTGCACTCTGTCCACTCTATAGACTCTGCACTCTGTCTGCTCTATAGACTCTGCACTCTGTCTGCTCTATAGACTGTGCGCTCTGTCTGCTCTATAGACTCTGCGCTCTGTCCACTCTATAGACTCTGTACTCTGTCCGCTCTATAGACTCTGCACTCTGTCCACTCTATAGACTCTGCACTCTGTCCGCTCTATAGACTCTGCACTCTGTCCGCTCTATAGACTCTGCACTCTGTCTGCTCTATAGACTCTGCGCTCTGTCCACTCTATAGACTCTGTACTCTGTCCGCTCTATAGACTCTGCACTCTGTCCGCGCTATAGACTCTGCGCTCTGTCCGCTCTATGGACTCTGCGCTCTGTCCGCTCTATAGACTCTGCACTCTGTCCGCTCTATAGACTCTGCACTCTGTCCACTCTATAGACTCTGTACTCTGTTCACTCTATAGACTCTGCACTCTGTCCGCTCTATAGACTCTGCGCTCTGTCCACTCTATAGACTCTGCACTCTGTCCGCTCTATAGACTCTGCACTCTGTCCGCTCTATAGACTCTGTGCTCTGTCTGCTCTATAGACTCTGTACTCTGTCCACTCTATAGACTCTGCACTCTTTATATTCTAGAGACTCTGCGCTCTGTCCGCTCTATAGACTCTGCGCTCTGTCCGCTCTATAGACTCTGCACTCTTTATATTCTAGAGACGCTGCACTCTGTCCACTCTATAGACTCTGCACTCTGTCCGCTCTATAGACTCTGTGCTCTGTCTGCTCTATAGACTCTGTACTCTGTCCACTCTATAGACTCTGCACTCTGTCCGCTCAATAGACTCTGTGCTCTGTCTGCTCTATAGACTCTGCGCTCTGTCTGCTCTACAAACTCTGTACTCTGTCTAATCTATAGACTATGCACTCTGTCCGCTCTATAGACTCTGCACTCTGTCCGCTCTATAGACTCTGTACTCTGTCCACTCTATAGACTCTGCACTCTGTCCACTCTATAGACTCTGCACTCTGTCCGCTCTATAGACTCTGCACTCTGTCCGCTCTATAGACTCTGCACTCTGTCCGCTCTATAGACTCTGCACTCTTTATATTCTAGAGACTCTGCGCTCTGTCCGCTCTATAGACTCTGCACTCTGTCCACTCTATAGACTCTGTACTCTGTCCACTCTGCACTCTGTCCACTCTATAGACTCTGTACTCTGTTCACTCTATAGACTCTGCACTCTGTCCGCTCTATAGACTCTGCACTCTGTCCGCTCTATAGACTCTGCACTCTTTATATTCTAGAGACTCTGCGCTCTGTCCGCACTATAGACTCTGTGCTCTGTCCGCTCTATAGACTCTGCACTCTTTATATTCTAGAGACGCTGCACTCTGTCCGCTCTATAGACTCTGCGCTCTGTCCGCTCTATAGACTCTGCACTCTGTCCGCTCTATAGACTCTGCACTCTGTCCGCTCTATAGACTCTGTGCTCTGTCTGCTCTATAGACTCTGCGCTCTGTCCGCTCTATAGACTCTGCGCTCTGTCCGCTCTATAGACTCTGCGCTCTGTCCACTCTATAGACTCTGCACTCTGTCCGCTCTATAGACTCTGCACTCTGTCCGCTCTGTAGACTCTGTGCTCTGTCTGCTCTATAGACTCTGCACTCTGTCCGCTCTATAGACTCTGCGCTCTGTCCACTCTATAGACTCTGCACTCTGTCCGCTCTATAGACTCTGCGCTCTGTCCACTCTATAGACTCTGCACTCTGTCCGCTCTATAGACTCTGCACTCTGTCCGCTCTATAGACTCTGTGCTCTGTCTGCTCTATAGACTCTGTACTCTGTCCACTCTATAGACTCTGCACTCTGTCCGCTCTATAGACTCTGTGCTCTGTCCGCTCTATAGACTCTGCACTCTGTCCGCTCTATAGACTCTGTGCTCTGTCTGCTCTATAGACTCTGTACTCTGTCCACTCTATAGACTCTGCACTCTGTCTGCTCTACAAACTCTGTACTCTGTCTAATCTATAGACTCTGCACTCTGTCCGCTCTATAGACTCTGTACTCTGTCCACTCTGCACTCTGTCCACTCTATAGACTCTGTACCCTGTTCACTCTATAGACTCTGCACTCTGTCCGCTCTATAGACTCTGCACTCTGTCCGCTCTATAGACTCTGCACTCTTTATATTCTATAGACTCTGCGCTCTGTCCGCTCTATAGACTCTGCGCTCTGTCCGCTCTATAGACTCTGCACTCTTTATATTCTAGAGACGCTGCACTCTGTCCGCTCTATAGACTCTGCACTCTGTCCGCTCTATAGACTCTGTGCTCTGTCTGCTCTATAGACTCTGCACTCTGTCCGCTCTATAGACTCTGTGCTCTGTCTGCTCTATAGACTCTGTACTCTGTCCACTCTATAGACTCTGCACTCTGTCCGCTCAATAGACTCTGTGCTCTGTCTGCTCTATAGACTCTGTGCTCTGTCTGCTCTACAAACTCTGTACTCTGTCTAATCTATAGACTATGCACTCTGTCCGCTCTATAGACTCTGCACTCTGTCCGCTCTATAGACTCTGTACTCTGTCCACTCTATAGACTCTGCACTCTGTCCACTCTATAGACTCTGCACTCTGTCCGCTCTATAGACTCTGCACTCTGTCCGCTCTATAGACTCTGCACTCTGTCCGCTCTATAGACTCTGCACTCTTTATATTCTAGAGACTCTGCGCTCTGTCCGCTCTATAGACTCTGCACTCTGTCCACTCTATAGACTCTGTACTCTGTCCACTCTGCACTCTGTCCACTCTATAGACTCTGTACTCTGTTCACTCTATAGACTCTGCACTCTGTCCGCTCTATAGACTCTGCACTCTGTCCGCTCTATAGACTCTGCACTCTTTATATTCTAGAGACTCTGCGCTCTGTCCGCACTATAGACTCTGCGCTCTGTCCGCTCTATAGACTCTGCACTCTGTCCGCTCTATAGACTCTGCACTCTTTATATTCTAGAGACGCTGCACTCTGTCCGCTCTATAGACTCTGCGCTCTGTCCGCTCTATAGACTCTGCACTCTGTCCGCTCTATAGACTCTGCACTCTGTCCGCTCTATAGACTCTGTGCTCTGTCTGCTCTATAGACTCTGCGCTCTGTCCGCTCTATAGACTCTGCACTCTTTATATTCTAGAGACGCTGCACTCTGTCCGCTCTATAGACTCTGCGCTCTGTCTGCTCTATAGACTCTGCGCTCTGTCCACTCTATAGACTCTGCACTCTGTCCGCTCTATAGAATCTGCGCTCTGTCCACTCTATAGACTCTGCACTCTGTCCGCTCTATAGACTCTGTGCTCTGTCTGCTCTATAGACTCTGCACTCTGTCCGCTCTATAGACTCTGCGCTCTGTCCACTCTATAGACTCTGCACTCTGTCCGCTCTATAGACTCTGCGCTCTGTCCACTCTATAGACTCTGCACTCTGTCCGCTCTATAGACTCTGTGCTCTGTCTGCTCTATAGACTCTGTACTCTGTCCACTCTATAGACTCTGCACTCTGTCCGCTCTATAGACTCTGTGCTCTGTCTGCTCTATAGACTCTGCGCTCTGTCTGCTCTACAAACTCTGTACTCTGTCTAATCTATAGACTCTGCACTCTGTCCGCTCTATAGACTCTGTACTCTGTCCACTCTGCACTCTGTCCACTCTATAGACTCTGTGCTCTGTCTGCTCTATAGACTCTGCGCTCTGTCTGCTCTACAAACTCTGTACTCTGTCTAATCTATAGACTCTGCACTCTGTCCGCTCTATAGACTCTGTACTCTGTTCACTCTATAGACTCTGCACTCTGTCCGCTCTATAGACTCTGCACTCTTTATATTCTAGAGACTCTGCACTCTGTCCGCTCTATAGACTCTGCGCTCTGTTAGCTCTATAGACTCTGCGCTCTGTCCGCTCTATAGACTCTGCACTCTTTATATTCTAGAGACGCTGCACTCTGTCCACTCTATAGACTCTGCACTCTGTCCGCTCTATAGACTCTGTGCTCTGTCTGCTCTATAGACTCTGTACTCTGTCCGCTCTATAGACTCTGCGCTCTTTATATTCTAGAGACTCTGCGCTCTGTCCGCTCTATAGACTCTGCGCTCTTTATATTCTAGAGACTCTGCGCTCTGTCCGCTCTATAGACTCTGCGCTCTTTATATTCTAGAGACTCTGCGCTCTGTCCGCTCTATAGACTCTGCGCTCTTTATATTCTAGAGACTCTGCGCTCTGTCCGCTCTATAGACTCTGCGCTCTTTATATTCTAGAGACTCTGCGCTCTGTCCGCTCTATAGACTCTGCGCTCTTTATATTCTATAGACTCTGCGCTCTGTCCGCTGTATAGACTCTGCGCTCTGTCCGCTGTATAGACTCTCCGCTCTGTCCGCTGTATAGACTCTGCGCTCTGTCCGCTCTATAGACTCTGCGCTCTGTCCGCTCTATAGACTCTGCGCTCTGTCCGCTCTATAGACTCTGCGCTCTGTCCACTCTATAGACTCTGCACTCTGTCCGCTCTATAGACTCTGCACTCTGTCCGCTCTGTAGACTCTGTGCTCTGTCTGCTCTATAGACTCTGCGCTCTGTCCGCTCTATAGACTCTGCGCTCTGTCCGCTCTATAGACTCTGCGCTCTGTCCACTCTATAGACTCTGCACTCTGTCCGCTCTATAGACTCTGCACTCTGTCCGCTCTGTAGACTCTGTGCTCTGTCTGCTCTATAGACTCTGCACTCTGTCCGCTCTATGGACTCTGCGCTCTGTCCACTCTATAGACTCTGCACTCTGTCCGCTCTATAGACTCTGCGCTCTGTCCACTCTATAGACTCTGCACTCTGTCCGCTCTATAGACTCTGCACTCTGTCCGCTCTATAGACTCTGTGCTCTGTCTGCTCTATAGACTCTGTACTCTGTCCACTCTATAGACTCTGCACTCTGTCCGCTCTATAGACTCTGTGCTCTGTCTGCTCTATAGACTCTGCGCTCTGTCTGCTCTACAAACTCTGTACTCTGTCTAATCTATAGACTCTGCACTCTGTCCGCTCTATAGACTCTGTACTCTGTCCACTCTGCACTCTGTCCACTCTATAGACCCTGTACTCTGTTCACTCTATAGACTCTGCACTCTGTCCGCTCTATAGACTCTGCACTCTTTATATTCTATAGACTCTGCGCTCTGTCCGCTCTATAGACTCTGCGCTCTGTCCGCTCTATAGACTCTGCACTCTTTATATTCTAGAGACGCTGCACTCTGTCCGCTCTATAGACTCTGCGCTCTGTCCACTCTATAGACTCTGCACTCTGTCCGCTCTATAGACTCTGCACTCTGTCCGCTCTATAGACTCTGTGCTCTGTCCGCTCTATAGACTCTGCACTCTGTCCGCTCTATAGACTCTGCACTCTGTCCGCTCTATAGACTCTGCACTCTGTCCGCTCTATAGACTCTGTGCTCTGTCTGCTCTATAGACTCTGCACTCTGTCCGCTCTATAGACTCTGCGCTCTGTCCACTCTATAGACTCTGCACTCTGTCCGCTCTATAGACTCTGTGCTCTGTCTGCTCTATAGACTCTGTACTCTGTCCACTCTATAGACTCTGCACTCTGTCCGCTCTATAGACTCTGCACTCTTTATATTCTAGAGACTCTGCGCTCTGTCCGCTCTATAGACTCTGCGCTCTGTCCGCTCTATAGACTCTGCACTCTTTATATTCTAGAGATGCTGCACTCTGTCCACTCTATAGACTCTGCACTCTGTCCGCTCTATAGACTCTGTGCTCTGTCTGCTCTATAGACTCTGTACTCTGTCCACTCTATAGACTCTGCACTCTGTCCGCTCAATAGACTCTGTGCTCTGTCTGCTCTATAGACTCTGTGCTCTGTCTGCTCTACAAACTCTGTACTCTGTCTAATCTATAGACTCTGCACTCTGTCCGCTCTATAGACTCTGTACTCTGTCCACTCTATAGACTCTGCACTCTGTCCACTCTATAGACTCTGCACTCTGTCCACTCTATAGACTCTGCACTCTGTCCGCTCTATAGACTCTGCACTCTGTCCGCTCTATAGACTCTGCACTCTTTATATTCTAGAGACTCTGCGCTCTGTCCGCTCTATAGACTCTGCGCTCTGTCCGCTCTATAGACTCTGCACTCTGTCCACTCTATAGACTCTGTACTCTGTCCACTCTGCACTCTGTCCACTCTATAGACTCTTTACTCCGTTCACTCTATAGACTCTGCACTCTGTCCGCTCTATAGACTCTGCACTCTGTCCGCTCTATAGACTCTGCACTCTTTATATTCTAGAGACTCTGCGCTCTTTCCGCACTATAGACTCTGCGCTCTGTCCGCTCTATAGACTCTGCACTCTGTCCGCTCTATAGACTCTGCACTCTTTATATTCTAGAGACGCTGCACTCTGTCCGCTCTATAGACTCTGCGCTCTGTCCGCTCTATAGACTCTGCACTCTGTCCGCTCTATAGACTCTGCACTCTGTCCGCTCTATAGACTCTGTGCTCTGTCTGCTCTATAGACTCTGCGCTCTGTCCGCTCTATAGACTCTGCACTCTTTATATTCTAGAGACTCTGCACTCTGTCCGCTCTATAGACTCTGCGCTCTGTCCACTCTATAGACTCTGCACTCTGTCCGCTCAATAGACTCTGCGCTCTGTCCACTCTATAGACTCTGCACTCTGTCCGCTCTATAGACTCTGTGCTCTGTCTGCTCTATAGACTCTGCACTCTGTCCGCTCTATAGACTCTGCGCTCTGTCCGCTCTATAGACTCTGCGCTCTGTCCACTCTATAGACTCTGCACTCTGTCCGCTCTATAGACTCTGCACTCTGTCCGCTCTATAGACTCTGTGCTCTGTCTGCTCTATAGACTCTGTACTCTGTCCACTCTATAGACTCTGCACTCTGTCCGCTCTATAGACTCTGCGCTCTGTCTGCTCTATAGACTCTGCGCTCTGTCTGCTCTACAAACTCTGTACTCTGTCTAATCTATAGACTCTGCACTCTGTCCGCTCTATAGACTCTGTACTCTGTCCACTCTGCACTCTGTCCACTCTATAGACTCTGTACTCTGTTCACTCTATAGACTCTGCACTCTGTCCGCTCTATAGACTCTGCACTCTGTCCGCTCTATAGACTCTGCACTCTTTATATTCTAGAGACTCTGCGCTCTTTCCGCTCTATAGACTCTGCGCTCTGTCCGCTCTATAGACTCTGCACTCTTTATATTCTAGAGACGCTGCACTCTGTCCACTCTATAGACTCTGCACTCTGTCCGCTCTATAGACTCTGTGCTCTGTCTGCTCTATAGACTCTGTACTCTGTCCGCTCTATAGACTCTGCGCTCTTTATATTCTAGAGACTCTGCGCTCTGTCCGCTCTATAGACTCTGCGCTCTTTATATTCTAGAGACTCTGCGCTCTGTCCGCTCTATAGACTCTGCGCTCTTTATATTCTAGAGACTCTGCGCTCTGTCCGCTCTATAGACTCTGCGCTCTTTATATTCTAGAGACTCTGCGCTCTGTCCGCTCTATAGACTCTGCGCTCTTTATATTCTAGAGACTCTGCGCTCTGTCCGCTCTATAGACTCTGCGCTCTTTATATTCTATAGACTCTGCGCTCTGTCCGCTGTATAGACTCTGCGCTCTGTCCGCTGTATAGACTCTCCGCTCTGTCCGCTGTATAGACTCTGCGCTCTGTCCGCTCTATAGACTCTGCGCTCTGTCCGCTCTATAGACTCTGCGCTCTGTCCGCTCTATAGACTCTGCGCTCTGTCCACTCTATAGACTCTGCACTCTGTCCGCTCTATAGACTCTGCACTCTGTCCGCTCTGTAGACTCTGTGCTCTGTCTGCTCTATAGACTCTGCGCTCTGTCCGCTCTATAGACTCTGCGCTCTGTCCGCTCTATAGACTCTGCGCTCTGTCCACTCTATAGACTCTGCACTCTGTCCGCTCTATAGACTCTGCACTCTGTCCGCTCTGTAGACTCTGTGCTCTGTCTGCTCTATAGACTCTGCACTCTGTCCGCTCTATGGACTCTGCGCTCTGTCCACTCTATAGACTCTGCACTCTGTCCGCTCTATAGACTCTGCGCTCTGTCCACTCTATAGACTCTGCACTCTGTCCGCTCTATAGACTCTGCACTCTGTCCGCTCTATAGACTCTGTGCTCTGTCTGCTCTATAGACTCTGTACTCTGTCCACTCTATAGACTCTGCACTCTGTCCGCTCTATAGACTCTGTGCTCTGTCTGCTCTATAGACTCTGCGCTCTGTCTGCTCTACAAACTCTGTACTCTGTCTAATCTATAGACTCTGCACTCTGTCCGCTCTATAGACTCTGTACTCTGTCCACTCTGCACTCTGTCCACTCTATAGACTCTGTACTCTGTTCACTCTATAGACTCTGCACTCTGTCCGCTCTATAGACTCTGCACTCTTTATATTCTATAGACTCTGCGCTCTGTCCGCTCTATAGACTCTGCGCTCTGTCCGCTCTATAGACTCTGCGCTCTGTCCGCTCTATAGACTCTGCACTCTTTATATTCTAGAGACGCTGCACTCTGTCCGCTCTATAGACTCTGCGCTCTGTCCACTCTATAGACTCTGCACTCTGTCCGCTCTATAGACTCTGCACTCTGTCCGCTCTATAGACTCTGTGCTCTGTCCGCTCTATAGACTCTGCACTCTGTCCGCTCTATAGACTCTGCACTCTGTCCGCTCTATAGACTCTGCACTCTGTCCGCTCTATAGACTCTGTGCTCTGTCTGCTCTATAGACTCTGCACTCTGTCCGCTCTATAGACTCTGCGCTCTGTCCACTCTATAGACTCTGCACTCTGTCCGCTCTATAGACTCTGTGCTCTGTCTGCTCTATAGACTCTGTACTCTGTCCACTCTATAGACTCTGCACTCTGTCCGCTCTATAGACTCTGCACTCTTTATATTCTAGAGACTCTGCGCTCTGTCCGCTCTATAGACTCTGCGCTCTGTCCGCTCTATAGACTCTGCACTCTTTATATTCTAGAGATGCTGCACTCTGTCCACTCTATAGACTCTGCACTCTGTCCGCTCTATAGACTCTGTGCTCTGTCTGCTCTATAGACTCTGTACTCTGTCCACTCTATAGACTCTGCACTCTGTCCGCTCAATAGACTCTGTGCTCTGTCTGCTCTATAGACTCTGTGCTCTGTCTGCTCTACAAACTCTGTACTCTGTCTAATCTATAGACTCTGCACTCTGTCCGCTCTATAGACTCTGTACTCTGTCCACTCTATAGACTCTGCACTCTGTCCACTCTATAGACTCTGCACTCTGTCCGCTCTATACTCTGCACTCTGTCCGCTCTATAGACTCTGCACTCTGTCCGCTCTATAGACTCTGCACTCTTTATATTCTAGAGACTCTGCGCTCTGTCCGCTCTATAGACTCTGCGCTCTGTCCGCTCTATAGACTCTGCACTCTGTCCACTCTATAGACTCTGTACTCTGTCCACTCTGCACTCTGTCCACTCTATAGACTCTTTACTCCGTTCACTCTATAGACTCTGCACTCTGTCCGCTCTATAGACTCTGCACTCTGTCCGCTCTATAGACTCTGCACTCTTTATATTCTAGAGACTCTGCGCTCTTTCCGCACTATAGACTCTGCGCTCTGTCCGCTCTATAGACTCTGCACTCTGTCCGCTCTATAGACTCTGCACTCTGTCCGCTCTATAGACTCTGCACTCTTTATATTCTAGAGACGCTGCACTCTGTCCGCTCTATAGACTCTGCGCTCTGTCCGCTCTATAGACTCTGCACTCTGTCCGCTCTATAGACTCTGCACTCTGTCCGCTCTATAGACTCTGTGCTCTGTCTGCTCTATAGACTCTGCGCTCTGTCCGCTCTATAGACTCTGCACTCTTTATATTCTAGAGACTCTGCACTCTGTCCGCTCTATAGACTCTGCGCTCTGTCCACTCTATAGACTCTGCACTCTGTCCGCTCAATAGACTCTGCGCTCTGTCCACTCTATAGACTCTGCACTCTGTCCGCTCTATAGACTCTGTGCTCTGTCTGCTCTATAGACTCTGCACTCTGTCCGCTCTATAGACTCTGCGCTCTGTCCGCTCTATAGACTCTGCGCTCTGTCCACTCTATAGACTCTGCACTCTGTCCGCTCTATAGACTCTGCACTCTGTCCGCTCTATAGACTCTGTGCTCTGTCTGCTCTATAGACTCTGTACTCTGTCCACTCTATAGACTCTGCACTCTGTCCGCTCTATAGACTCTGCGCTCTGTCTGCTCTATAGACTCTGCGCTCTGTCTGCTCTACAAACTCTGTACTCTGTCTAATCTATAGACTCTGCACTCTGTCCGCTCTATAGACTCTGTACTCTGTCCACTCTGCACTCTGTCCACTCTATAGACTCTGTACTCTGTTCACTCTATAGACTCTGCACTCTGTCCGCTCTATAGACTCTGCACTCTGTCCGCTCTATAGACTCTGCACTCTTTATATTCTAGAGACTCTGCGCTCTTTCCGCTCTATAGACTCTGCGCTCTGTCCGCTCTATAGACTCTGCACTCTTTATATTCTAGAGACGCTGCACTCTGTCCACTCTATAGACTCTGCACCTTTATATTCTAGAGACTCTCGCTCTTTCCGCTCTATAGACTCTGTGCTCTGTCTGCTCTATAGACTCTGCACTCTTTATATTCTAGAGACGCTGCACTCTGTCCACTCTATAGACTCTGCACTCTGTCCGCTCTATAGACTCTGCGCTCTTTATATTCTAGAGACTCTGCGCTCTGTCCGCTCTATAGACTCTGCGCTCTTTATATTCTAGAGACTCTGCGCTCTGTCCGCTCTATAGACTCTGCGCTCTTTATATTCTAGAGACTCTGCGCTCTGTCCGCTCTATAGACTCTGCGCTCTTTATATTCTAGAGACTCTGCGCTCTGTCCGCTCTATAGACTCTGCGCTCTTTATATTCTAGAGACTCTGCGCTCTGTCCGCTCTATAGACTCTGCGCTCTTTATATTCTATAGACTCTGCGCTCTGTCCGCTGTATAGACTCTGCGCTCTGTCCGCTGTATAGACTCTCCGCTCTGTCCGCTGTATAGACTCTGCGCTCTGTCCGCTCTATAGACTCTGCGCTCTGTCCGCTCTATAGACTCTGCGCTCTGTCCGCTCTATAGACTCTGCGCTCTGTCCACTCTATAGACTCTGCACTCTGTCCGCTCTATAGACTCTGCACTCTGTCCGCTCTGTAGACTCTGTGCTCTGTCTGCTCTATAGACTCTGCGCTCTGTCCGCTCTATAGACTCTGCGCTCTGTCCGCTCTATAGACTCTGCGCTCTGTCCACTCTATAGACTCTGCACTCTGTCCGCTCTATAGACTCTGCACTCTGTCCGCTCTGTAGACTCTGTGCTCTGTCTGCTCTATAGACTCTGCACTCTGTCCGCTCTATGGACTCTGCGCTCTGTCCACTCTATAGACTCTGCACTCTGTCCGCTCTATAGACTCTGCGCTCTGTCCACTCTATAGACTCTGCACTCTGTCCGCTCTATAGACTCTGCACTCTGTCCGCTCTATAGACTCTGTGCTCTGTCTGCTCTATAGACTCTGTACTCTGTCCACTCTATAGACTCTGCACTCTGTCCGCTCTATAGACTCTGTGCTCTGTCTGCTCTATAGACTCTGCGCTCTGTCTGCTCTACAAACTCTGTACTCTGTCTAATCTATAGACTCTGCACTCTGTCCGCTCTATAGACTCTGTACTCTGTCCACTCTGCACTCTGTCCACTCTATAGACTCTGTACTCTGTTCACTCTATAGACTCTGCACTCTGTCCGCTCTATAGACTCTGCACTCTTTATATTCTATAGACTCTGCGCTCTGTCCGCTCTATAGACTCTGCGCTCTGTCCGCTCTATAGACTCTGCGCTCTGTCCGCTCTATAGACTCTGCACTCTTTATATTCTAGAGACGCTGCACTCTGTCCGCTCTATAGACTCTGCGCTCTGTCCACTCTATAGACTCTGTGCTCTGTCCGCTCTATAGACTCTGCACTCTGTCCGCTCTATAGACTCTGCACTCTGTCCGCTCTATAGACTCTGCACTCTGTCCGCTCTATAGACTCTGTGCTCTGTCTGCTCTATAGACTCTGCACTCTGTCCGCTCTATAGACTCTGCGCTCTGTCCACTCTATAGACTCTGCACTCTGTCCGCTCTATAGACTCTGTGCTCTGTCTGCTCTATAGACTCTGTACTCTGTCCACTCTATAGACTCTGCACTCTGTCCGCTCTATAGACTCTGCACTCTTTATATTCTAGAGACTCTGCGCTCTGTCCGCTCTATAGACTCTGCGCTCTGTCCGCTCTATAGACTCTGCACTCTTTATATTCTAGAGATGCTGCACTCTGTCCACTCTATAGACTCTGCACTCTGTCCGCTCTATAGACTCTGTGCTCTGTCTGCTCTATAGACTCTGTACTCTGTCCACTCTATAGACTCTGCACTCTGTCCGCTCAATAGACTCTGTGCTCTGTCTGCTCTATAGACTCTGTGCTCTGTCTGCTCTACAAACTCTGTACTCTGTCTAATCTATAGACTCTGCACTCTGTCCGCTCTATAGACTCTGTACTCTGTCCACTCTATAGACTCTGCACTCTGTCCACTCTATAGACTCTGCACTCTGTCCGCTCTATAGACTCTGCACTCTGTCCGCTCTATAGACTCTGCACTCTGTCCGCTCTATAGACTCTGCACTCTTTATATTCTAGAGACTCTGCGCTCTGTCCGCTCTATAGACTCTGCGCTCTGTCCGCTCTATAGACTCTGCACTCTGTCCACTCTATAGACTCTGTACTCTGTCCACTCTGCACTCTGTCCACTCTATAGACTCTTTACTCCGTTCACTCTATAGACTCTGCACTCTGTCCGCTCTATAGACTCTGCACTCTGTCCGCTCTATAGACTCTGCACTCTTTATATTCTAGAGACTCTGCGCTCTTTCCGCACTATAGACTCTGCGCTCTGTCCGCTCTATAGACTCTGCACTCTGTCCGCTCTATAGACTCTGCACTCTGTCCGCTCTATAGACTCTGCACTCTTTATATTCTAGAGACGCTGCACTCTGTCCGCTCTATAGACTCTGCGCTCTGTCCGCTCTATAGACTCTGCACTCTGTCCGCTCTATAGACTCTGCACTCTGTCCGCTCTATAGACTCTGTGCTCTGTCTGCTCTATAGACTCTGCGCTCTGTCCGCTCTATAGACTCTGCACTCTTTATATTCTAGAGACTCTGCACTCTGTCCGCTCTATAGACTCTGCGCTCTGTCCACTCTATAGACTCTGCACTCTGTCCGCTCAATAGACTCTGCGCTCTGTCCACTCTATAGACTCTGCACTCTGTCCGCTCTATAGACTCTGTGCTCTGTCTGCTCTATAGACTCTGCACTCTGTCCGCTCTATAGACTCTGCGCTCTGTCCGCTCTATAGACTCTGCGCTCTGTCCACTCTATAGACTCTGCACTCTGTCCGCTCTATAGACTCTGCACTCTGTCCGCTCTATAGACTCTGTGCTCTGTCTGCTCTTAGCTCTGCGCTCTGTCCGCTCTAGACTCTGCGCTCTGTCCACTCTATAGACTCTGCACTCTGTCCGCTCTATAGACTCTGCACTCTGTCCGCTCTATAGACTCTGTGCTCTGTCTGCTCTATAGACTCTGTACTCTGTCCACTCTATAGACTCTGCACTCTGTCCGCTCTATAGACTCTGCGCTCTGTCTGCTCTATAGACTCTGCGCTCTGTCTGCTCTACAAACTCTGTACTCTGTCTAATCTATAGACTCTGCACTCTGTCCGCTCTATAGACTCTGTACTCTGTCCACTCTGCACTCTGTCCACTCTATAGACTCTGTACTCTGTTCACTCTATAGACTCTGCACTCTGTCCGCTCTATAGACTCTGCACTCTGTCCGCTCTATAGACTCTGCACTCTTTATATTCTAGAGACTCTGCGCTCTTTCCGCTCTATAGACTCTGCGCTCTGTCCGCTCTATAGACTCTGCACTCTTTATATTCTAGAGACGCTGCACTCTGTCCACTCTATAGACTCTGCACTCTGTCCGCTCTATAGACTCTGTGCTCTGTCTGCTCTATAGACTCTGTACTCTGTCCGCTCTATAGACTCTGCGCTCTTTATATTCTAGAGACTCTGCGCTCTGTCCGCTCTATAGACTCTGCGCTCTTTATATTCTAGAGACTCTGCGCTCTGTCCGCTCTATAGACTCTGCGCTCTTTATATTCTAGAGACTCTGCGCTCTGTCCGCTCTATAGACTCTGCGCTCTTTATATTCTAGAGACTCTGCGCTCTGTCCGCTCTATAGACTCTGCGCTCTTTATATTCTATAGACTCTGCGCTCTGTCCGCTGTATAGACTCTGCGCTCTGTCCGCTGTATAGACTCTCCGCTCTGTCCGCTGTATAGACTCTGCGCTCTGTCCGCTCTATAGACTCTGCGCTCTGTCCGCTCTATAGACTCTGCGCTCTGTCCGCTCTATAGACTCTGCGCTCTGTCCGCTCTATAGACTCTGCGCTCTGTCCGCTCTATGAACATATGAGAAATCCATTCACCACTCTCTTAGAGAGTCAAGCAGAGCTGAACAGGAACTGAATGGCACAAAACTCTGCCAGCATTTCTGTCTCTTCACCTTATTACTCAGACTTTGTAATCTGCTTCTTATTATGAGATCCGTTTAACAATCAAGCCTTTTCCTAAGCAGAGGACCCCTTTAAGTCTAATCCCCTTTAAAGCTTTATTTTTGAATAGACACTTCAGCCCATGCGTCAGTAAATAGCGACATCCTTGATCCTTCCAGCCTTTGTTTTAATTCTTGTGCCAGTGATTTTTACTGTTTTTTATATTTCTTTCCTTTATTTTTTAATTGCTTGTGACAAATAATAAAGCTTTGATGTCCTTGACTGGTGACAAAGTCTCTGAGCGAAACATTGTGAAAGAAGAGAGAGGCAAAAAGATGCACATCTGGGTGATGGCGCAAATATACCAATTGTGTAACAAGAACAGAGGCAGAAAACATCACAAATCTCTGCTAAATCTCTACAATATTACAGCCAAATCTAAAATAATCTCTGCATCAGATCCCATCTGTAAAAGATCTGCGATAGATCATATCTAAGCCCTGCACCAGATCCATGTGTGTAAGCTCTGGTTGCCCCATAGCCATCTTTACTGTATTCAGACTGAATAACCCCAAGTTTGATAATTCTTTGTTGTTATCTAATCCATTCATATCCTTCATATCTTTGGTTGTTACCTCAGAACCAGCTCAAGATCACCTACAGTATGTCCATCTTATATACAGAGGCTCAGTTGTGCACACAATGGGGGAGATTCACTAAGATAAATGCACCAGAATTCTGCCTTGATTTGAGAAAACCCAACAATTTTTTTTCTCCTTGTAAGCAAAACGTAACAATGAATATCATTATTGCACAACTTTAATAAAAATGTCTAGTCTAAGGTTTGACTGTCTAATATTACACAGAATTAGTAACCTGTACAATGTATCATCCAGTATCAGTCACTGTGATAAATCTGTACAGTATAAGACTGTCTAGTCTAAGGTTACACTGTCTAATATTACACAGGATTAGTAATCTGTACAATGTATCAGTCACTGTGATAAATCTGGTGTAGTATAAGACTGTCTAGTCTAAGGTTACACTGTCTAATATTACACAGGATTAGTAATCTGTACAATGTATCAGTCACTGTGATAAATCTGGTGTAGTATAATACTGTCTAGTCGAATATTATACAGGGTTAGTAAGCTTCCCCAATATTCTATGGGTGCTCTGACTAGTGACTATTCCTCTTGTGATGTCATTTGCCTTGGCTGCAGCAGTGGTTGGCCATAGATGGTGCTTGGCAGGGGTTGGCAGTGGTTGGACATAGGCAGTGGTTGGCCATAGATGGTGCTTGGAAGGGGTTGGCCATAGGCAGTGGTTGGCAGTGGTTGGCCATAGATGGTGCTTGGCAGGGGTTGGCCATAGGCAGTGGTTGGCAGGGGTTGGCCATAGATGGTGCTTGGCAGGGGTTGGCCATAGATGGTGCTAGGCAGGATTGGTGGTTGTCAGGGGTTGGCCATAGATGGTGCTTGGCAGTGGTTGGACATAGGCAGTAGTTGGCAGTGGTTGGCCATAGATGGTGCTTGGAAGGGGTTGGGCATAGGCAGTGGTTGGCAGTGGTTGGCCATAGATGGTGCTTGGCAGGGGTTGGCCATAGATGGTGCTAGGCAGGGGTTGGTGGTTGTCAGGGGTTGGCCATAGATGGTGCTTGGCAGGCATTGGCAGTGGTTGGCCATAGATGGTGCTTGGCAGGGGTTGGCCATAGGCAGTGGTTGGCAATGGTTTGCTATAGATGGTGGTTGGCAGGGGTTGGCCATAGGTGGTGGTTGGCAGGGGTTGGCCATAGGTGGTGGTTGGAAGTGGTTGGCCATAGATGGTGCTGGCAGTGGTTGGCAGGGGTTGGCCATAGGCAGTGGTTGGCAGGGGTTGGCCATAGATGGTTCTTGTCAGGGGTTGGCCATAGATGGTGCTTGGCAAGGGTTGGCAGTGGTTGGCCATAGATGGTGCTTGGCAGGGGTTGGCAGTGGTTGGCCAAAGATGGTGCTTGGCAGGGGTTGGCCATAGTTGGTGGTTAGCAGTGGTTTGCTATAGATGGTGCTTGGCACTGGTTGGCAGTGGTTGGCCATAGATGGTGCTTGGCAGTGGTTGGCCATAGATGGTGCTTGGCAGTGGTTGGCTATATATGGTGCTTGGCAGTGGTTGGCCATAGACGGTGCTTGGCAGGCTTTGTCCATAGACGGTGCTTGGCAGGCTTTGTCCATAGACGGTGCTTGGCAGGCGTTGTCCATAGACGTGCTTGGCAGGGGTTGGCCATAGGTGGTGGTTGACAGTGGTTGGCCATAGGTGGTGCTTGGCAGGGGTTGGCCATAGATGGTGCTTGGCAGGGGTTGGCCATAGGTGGTGGTTGGCAGTGGTTGGCCATAGGCACTGGTTGGCAGTGGTTGGCCATAGATGGTGCTTGGAAGTGGTTTGCTATAGATGGTGCTTGGCACCGGTTGGCAGTGGTTGGCCATAGATGGTGCTTGGCAGGGGTTGGCCATAGGCAGTGGTTGGCAGGGGTTGGCCATAGGCAGTGGTTGGCAGGGGTTGGCCATAGATGGTGCTTGGCAGGGGTTGGCCATAGATGGTGCTAGGCAGGGGTTGGTGGTTGTCAGGGGTTGGCCATAGATGGTGCTTGGCAGGCATTGGCAGTGGTTGGCCATAGATGGTGCTTGGCAGGGGTTGGCCATAGGCAGTGTTTGGCAATGGCTTGCTATAGATGGTGGTTGGCAGGGGTTGGCCATAGATGGTGGTTGGCAGGGGTTGGCCATAGGTGGTGGTTGGAAGTGGTTTGCTATAGATGGTGCTTGGCAGTGGTTGGCCATAGATGGTGCTTGGCAGTGGTTGGCCATAGACTGTGCTTGGCAGACATTGTCCATAGATGGTGCTTGGCAGGGGTTGGCCATAGGTGGTGGTTGGCAGTGGCTTGCTGTAGATGGTGCTTGGCAGTGGTTGGTCATAGATGGTGCTTGGCAGTGGTTGGCCATAGATGGTGCTTGGCAGTGGTTGGCCATAGATGGTGCTTGGCAGGGGTTGGCCATAGATGGTGCTTGGCAGTGTTTTGCTATAGATGGTGCTTGGCACTGGTTGGCAGGGGTTGGCCATAGGTGGTGGTTGGCAGGGGTTGGCCATAGGTGGTGGTTGGCAGGGGTTGGCCATAGGTGGTGGTTGGCAGGGGTTGGCCATAGATGGTGCTTGGCAGGGGTTGGCCATAGATGGTGCTTGGCAGTGGTTTGCTATAGATGGTGCTTGGCAGGGGTTGGCCATAAGCGGTGCTTGGCAGGGGTTGGCCATAAGCGGTGCTTGGCAGGGGTTGGCCATAGATGGTGCTTGGCAGGGGTTGGCAGTGGTTGGCCATAGATGGTGCTTGGCAGGGGTTGGCCATAGATGGTGCTTGGCAGGGGTTGGCCATAGATGGTGCTTAGCAGGGGTTGGCCATAGATGGTGCTTAGCAGGGGTTGGCAGTGGTTGACCATAGATGGTGCTTAGCAGGGGTTGGCAGTGGTTGGCCATAGATGGTGCTTGGCAGAGGTTGGCCATAGGTGGTGGTTGGCAGTGGTTGGCCATAGATGGTGCTTAGCAGGGGTTGGCAGTGGTTGACCATAGATGGTGCTTGGCAGGGGTTGGCCATAGGTGGTGGTTGGCAGTGGTTGGCCATAGATGGTGCTTGGCAGGGGTTGGCCATAGGCAGTGGTTGGCAGGGGTTGGCCATAGATGGTGCTTAGCAGGGGTTGGCAGTGGTTGGCCATAGATGGTGCTTGGCAGGGGTTGGCCATAGGCAGTGGTTGGCCATAGATGGTGCTTGGCAGGGGTTGGCAGTGGTTGGTCATAGGTGGTGGTTGGCAGTGGATGGCCATAGATGGTGCTTGGCAGGGGTTGGCCATAGGCAGTGGTTGGCAGGGGTTGGCCATAGGCAGGGGTTGGCAGTGGTTGGCCATAGATGGTGCTTGGCAGGGGTTGGCCATAGGCAGTGGTTGGCCATAGATGGTGCTTGGCAGAGGTTGGCAGTGGTTGGCCATAGATGGTGCTTGGCAGGGGTTGGCTAGCCTGACATGACTTCTTTTATATCTGCCTCTACACTTGTAATACAATTCTCTTTCCTGATCTGAATGTGATTGTTGCTCTACAGTAAGTAGCTTTTGACAAATCTTCTCTAGTGCGGTGTCTGAGAAGCAGCACATTACTGCATTAACTCCCCTGCCAGCAGCGCTCGGGTACGGGCCGTATGTTTAAATCCACTTACACTGGCTATTTTCTTATTTAATGCCTGAATAAGTCTTGTATATATGAAAAGTGATTGCTCGGGCTCCGCTATTGTCAAGTGACTTACGGCAATGAAGGGTCTTTTCATCCTTCACACGTCTGATTTAGAAGAGCATCTCCTCCTTGAAAATGTCTCCATGCCAGCAGTTTTCCCAATGAATAATGCAGCATGTCATAGAGAATAAATGACTCTCCCACCCCGGTGGAGGTGCGGGCACGGAGAGTGGCAGAACATCTGTGACACATGTGCACAGAAGGGTTAACTATCCAGACGTTCACACTTCATTTCATGGATTTTTGTGTTTTTGCTCATTGCAAACATTTCGTTCTGATGTTTGATTTAGTAATTTAGAGTCTTGATGGGGTGGTGGAGATTCTACGTCTTCACCTCCCAGGACGCCCTCAAAAGGAGAACGTCATAAAAGACCCTGCACGGTATGGAGAGGACGTACCTCAACTCAATGGGCAATGAAACAACACCTGGTGTCTGCAGAACTTCTGCTCCCCCATGACAACACTTACTGACCGCTCTCTGTAGTCTATCCTGATCATGGGGAACCATCAATGTCCAAGGCACTGAGGATGTGAACACACAATGTCCCTATGACAGGACTAGTAGTATAATGTTGTACTGTGTTAGCCATAGAAAGTAGTGGAAGAGAAGAAATCAGGCAATACCTTTTAGAGGCTAACTGAGTATATGACAGGACTAAGGAGTGTTGTCATGGAGAGGGACCAGTCAGCAGCTCTGAAACAGATCATGCCACATATACTCCATGATGTCACAGGCTGTGTCACAAGATCCTTTTAAGAATGGCAGACTGACTGAGAAGGATCATGTGATGCACAATGTGATGTCACAGGGCTGGGAAGTATTTCATTTTTAACCCCCAGTTAGATACTTTAAAGGATTGTGAGAAAGTGAAGGGTGTGGTTTGGGAGAACAGGTATGTTCCAGCCAGGCAGTTAAAGGGTGTCTGGTAGAAGCCACAGCAGGGAGGTCAGCTGACTAATTAAAGCCTGATATAGGCTGTGTCAGGACTAGGAGGTGGCACTACACTGAGGAACAGTCTGAGCTGTACAGCTGAACCTGCATGAAGGTAAATCTGTGCCACCCGGCTAATGTAACCAGAGCGAGAGTCTGGCAGCCAGGCTCTTGTATAGAGAGGGATTGTTTCTTGTATTAGTTATTTCTCAGCCGAGAAGGTTTTGTTTTTCTTTGTTTGCGCCTTTGTAAAGGCAAAACCTGTTAATTCACTTACAAATGAATAAACTCTGAACTTGAGTGTGATCCAGTCTCTGTGTCCCTGTTTCCTGCACTGCTACCAAGCATCTAGCTGAGCGGTTCCCCACATATGGTGCTTCGAATGTGGGCAGATGTGCAGTGAGACATACACGGGCTGCGTGTCCTGTAGCTGACAGAACTGAAATAAAGAGCCACAGCCATGGAGGAGGTTGTGAAGCAGCTGGTACAGGCTAATGCAGCACAACAAGAGACCAATCGACTTCTGACCAAGCAGTTGTCGATGTTGCTGGCCGCTCAGCAAAAGGCTGATCCACCAAAGCCAGAGCGGGACGTCAGGAAAGAGTTCCGTAAAGCGCTGACCAAGATGACGGCAAAGGACGACATAGAGGCCTATCTGACTGGGTTTGAAAGAGTGGCCAACCGTGAGAGGCTTCCACGACAGCTCTGGGCCGAGGTGTTGGCACCCTTTTTAGTCGCCGAGCCCCAGCAAGCCTATTTTGACCTAAGTGAACAGGATGCTTGCGACTACCAGAGGGTGAAGCCGGAGATCCTGGCCCGGCTGGGTGTGGACCAGCACGTTCGGGCTCAAAGAGTCCATGATTGGGAATACCAGGAGGCATTACCACCGAGGTCACAGATGCACCACCTTGTACAGCTTGTCCGTAAGTGGCTCCAGCCGGAAAGGTTGACCCCAGCCCAGGTGGTGGAGTGGGTCGTCGTAGACTGGTACCTGAGGGTTTTACCGGATAAGATCCAACAGTGGGTGGGACATGGAGACCCAACTAACACCAATGAATTGGTGGGGTTGGTGGAACGCTACTGGACTACACAGTCCCTCAGGAAGGTGTCCCCCCAGATTCCACAAGTCCCCAAGGCCCGGAGGGCCAACATTCCTCGAGCTCCCCAGGATAAGAGAGTAACCCAGGGGAGGAGGAGAGAGACTGTCGTCTGCTGGGATTGCCACGAGCCGGGCGATATTGCGGCTAATTGTCCCCATGCCTTAGAGCCCATGGACTGCAGTCTGGGTCAGAGGATGTCCCTCTATGCTGCCCCAGCCTATGCTGCTGCCACCTCGGACACTGATGGGCGCCACCTATGCCAAGTGACCGTGGCTGGGTGCCCAGTGGTGGCACTACTGGACTCTGGCAGTCGGGTGACCCTCGTAAAAGGGTCCCGTCTCGACCTCGGGACTGTCACCGGACGCACAGTTGGGGTCCTGTGCATACATGGCGATTTAAGAGACTACCCGACTGTGATTGTCGCTATCCAGACCCCCTGTGGGGAGAGCCGGCACGAGGTGGGGGTTGTCCAGAATTTGCCCCATGACCTCATTCTGGGACGGGACTTTCCCCTGTTTTGGACTCTATGGCGGGGGAAACAAGGGTCAGAAAACCCACCCCCAAGTTTACCACAGATACTGTCTAGTCAGGTCCTCGAGCCTGAACCCAATGACTTGGACTCTAGGGCTCCTGCCGTAGGGGTGACCATGCTAGAAGGAAGTGGTAGCTCTGTATTTCCCCTAGAGGTAATGGCAGGTGAAGCCGAGGCAGCCAGTACCGAACCTCTAATATCCGATTTGAACGTATCTCGTGTTGCTTTTGGTTCTGCACAACTCCAGGACCCCACTCTGTCAAGGGCCTGGGAAAATGTAATAGTTATCAATGGTGCATCTCAGCGCCCAGGCGCTGATGAGGTGTTTCCCCGCGTGGCTGTCAACCAGGAGTTGTTATACCGAGTTGACAGGGTGCGAGGAGAGACCTTAGAACAGTTACTGATACCCCAGCCTTATCGCCAGACAGTGCTGGATTTAGCACATAAAAATGCGCTAGGGGGACACCTAGGTGCCGCAAAAACGCTGGACCGTATAGTGCAGCGTTTTTATTGGCCGGGGGTATATCGTGCAGTTAAAGAGTATTGTGAAACATGTCCGGAGTGTCAGTTGCATGCCCCCAAGGCACACTTTCGAAGCCCCCTGGTACCTTTGCCCATTAGTGAGGTGCCCTTGGAAAGGATTGCCATGGACTTGGTAGGTCCTTTAGTTAAGTCCGCACGAGGGCATCAGCATATTTTGGTAATCATGGATTATGCTACCCGATATCCTGAAGCCATCCCACTACGGCATACGTCGGCAAAGTTGATTGCCAAGGAATTGTTTGCCATATTTTGCCGAGTGGGTCTACCCAAGGAGATCCTCACGGATCAGGGTACCCCGTTTATGTCTAAAGTCACCAAGGAATTGTGCAAACTCTTTAATATCAAACAGTTACGTACATCTGTGTACCATCCCCAGACAGACGGGTTAGTAGAACGATTTAATAAAACCTTAAAAAGCATGTTAAAAAAGGTGGTAAACAAGGATGGAAAGGACTGGGATGTTCTGTTACCATGTTTGATGTTTGCCATCCGTGAAGTACCACAATCTTCCACTGGGTTTTCCCCTTTTGAGTTGGTCTTTGGCAGACATCCTAGGGGTCTGTTGGACATTGCCAAAGAGACGTGGGAGCAAGAACCCACTCCCCATAAAAGTGTTATTGAACACATCGGTGGTATGCAGGACAGGATAGCGGCCGTTATGCCCATAGTCAGAGAGCAGGTGGAGGAGGCCCAAAGGGCTCAAAGCCGGGTTTACAATAGGTCAGCGAAGGTAAGGACCTTTAGACCTGGTGACCGAGTTCTTGTACTCGTTCCCACAGTGGAGAGTAAGTTCCTTTACAAGTGGCAAGGACCCTATGAGGTAATGGAGAAAATAGGAGAGGTGGACTACAAGGTTCGTCAGCCTGGTAGGAGAAAACCAGAGCAGATTTATCATGTAAACCTGCTAAAGGCGTGGAAAGACAGAGAGAGTCTGCTTACAGAAAGATCTCCGGCTAAACTGCCTCCTATACTGTCCCCACAGGCTGCGTTAGGACTACAGAGGAAGCATTAGGGGTAACAATAGCGGAGTCCCTCACAAAAAGCCAACAGCAAGAGTCCAGAGAATTTGTAGCAAGGAATACAGACGTGTTCTCCGAACTACCCGGGTGTACGTCCGTAATCAAACATGATATTGTTACCGAGCCCCAGGTGAAAGTATGGTCGAGACCGTACCGGATCCCTGAGGCTCGTCGACAAGCCATTTCAGAGGAAGTGCAGAAAATGTTAAAGTTACGGGTCATTGAGGAGTCCAAAAGTGAATGGGCTAGTCCCATTGTCCTAGTTCCCAAGCCAGATGGAACATTGCGGTTCTGCAATGACTTCAGGAAACTGAACGAGGTGTCTAAATTTGACGCCTACCCCATGCCACGGGTAGACGAACTTATTGAGAGACTGGGAGGGGCCCGGTACTTCACTACTCTCGATCTCACTAAGGGATACTGGCAGGTACCCCTGACGGATAGTGCCAAAGAAAAGACTGCCTTTATTACTCCTGAGGGTCTTTTCCATTATCTTGTGTTACCGTTTGGGCTCCATGGGGCCCCAGCCACGTCTCAACGGTTAATGGACATAGTTTTAAAACCTCATAGGAGATACGCCTCAGCATATCTGGATGATATCATCATTTTCAGCAATGACTGGGAGAGTCACTTGCCCAAGGTACAAGCTGTAGTGAATTCTTTAAGAGCAGCTGGCCTGACTGCTCACCTCAAGAAGTGTGCTTTGGGGATGGAGGAGACACGCTATTTGGGATATGTGATCGGCCGTGGTATAATCAAACCCCAGGTCAACAAGGTCGATGCTATTCAGAAATGGCCTCGACCTATGAGCACCAAACAAGTTAGGTCATTCCTGGGCATTGTGGGGTACTACAGACGCTTTATACCAAACTTTGCCACAGTGTCTGCTCCCCCTCACGGACCTTCTAAAGGGTAAAAAGTCCGTTATGGTGCAGTGGAATGACCAGGCTGAAAGTGCTTTTCAGGCGTTAAAGCTGGCCTTGTGTGGATCTCCTGTCCTCATTACGCCCGACTTCAGCAGAGAGTTTGTGGTACAGACAGACGCATCAGATGTAGGGCTGGGAGCTGTCCTGTCTCAGGAGGTGAATGGAGAAGAGCATCCAGTTACCTATCTGAGCAGGAAACTCACGCCAGCAGAAAAGAACTACAGCATAGTAGAGAAAGAGTGTCTGGTGATAAAATGGGCGTTAGAGGCCCTGAGGTACTACTTGCTGGGTAGGCAGTTCCGTCTAGTGACCGACCACTCACCCCTCACTTGGATGAGCAGATCCAAGGACAAGAATGCCAGGGTCACTAGGTGGTTCTTGTCCCTTCAAAATTTTAGTTTTTCGGTGGAGCACAGAGCCAGGAAACTGCAAGGCAATGCAGATGCCTTGTCCCGGACTCATTGTTTAATGTCTGGAGTTTGCCCCGAGGGGTCAGAACTGAGGGGGAGGGTATGTGAGAAAGTGAAGGGTGTGGTTTGGGAGAACAGGTATGTTCCAGCCAGGCAGTTAAAGGGTGTCTGGTAGAAGCCACAGCAGGGAGGTCAGCTGACTAATTAAAGCCTGATATAGGCTGTGTCAGGACTAGGAGGTGGCACTACACTGAGGAACAGTCTGAGCTGTATAGCTGAACCTGCATGAAGGTAAATCTGTGCCACCCGGCTAATGTAACCAGAGCGAGAGTCTGGCAGCCAGGCTCTTGTATAGAGAGGGATTGTTTCTTGTATTAGTTATTTCTCAGCCGAGAAGGTTTTGTTTTTCTTTGTTTGCGCCTTTGTAAAGGCAAAACCTGTTAACTCACTTACAAGTGAATAAACTCTGAACTTGAGTGTGATCCAGTCTCTGTGTCCCTGTTTCCTGCACTGCTACCAAGCATCTACCTGAGCGGTTCCCCACAGGATGTTTTATATATGCAATTATATATATATAACTTTATTAGAGTATCACATTAGTGGGAATATTACAATAGGTCAACCAAACTGAATGATTCCCTTTAAAATCATCTGTGCCTCACTGAATTTATATGGTGGGTTCCTGTCACAATGACCTATCTACCTGCAGGGCTGGGGTGATATGCTGGGTCTGGTGACAGTAACCTATCTATCTGCAGGGCTGGGGTGATATGCTGGTTCTGGTGACACTAACCTATCTATCTGCAGGGCTGGGGTGATATGCTGGGTCTGGTGACAGTAACCTATCTATCTGCAGGTCTGGGGTGATATGCTGGTTCTGGTGACACTAACCTATCTATCTGCAGGGCTGGGGTGATATGCTGGTTCTGGTGACACTAACCTATCTATCTGCAGGGCTGGGGTGATATGCTGGTTCTGGTGACAGTAACCTATCTATCTGCAGGGCTGGGCTGATATGCTGGTTCTGGTGACAGTATCCTATCTATCTGCAGGGCTGGGGTAATATGCTGGTTCTGGTGACACTAACCTATCTATCTGCAGGGCTGAGGTGATATGCTGGGACTGGTGACACTAACCTATCTATCTGCAGGACTGGGGTGATATGCTAGTTCTGGTGACAGTAACCTATCTATCTGCAGGACTGGGGTGATATGCTGGTTCTGGTGACACTAACCTATCTATCTGCAGGGCTGGGGTGATATGCTGGTTCTGGTGACACTAACCTATCGATCTGCAGGGCTGGGGGGATATGCTGGTTCTGGTGACACTAACCTATCTATCTGCAGGGCTGGGGTGATATGCTAGTTCTGGTGACACTAACCTATCGATCTGCAGGACTGGGGGGATATGCTGGTTCTGGTGACACTAACCTATCTATCTGCAGGGCTGGGGTGATATGCTGGGTCTGGTGACACTAACCTATCTATCTGCAGGGCTGGGGTGATATGCTGGGTCTGGTGACACTAACCTATCTATCTGCAGGACTGGGGTGATATGCTGGGTCTGGTGACAGTAACCTATGTATCTGCAGGGCTGGGGTGATATGCTGGTTCTGGTGACAGTAACCTATCTATCTGCAGGGCTGGGGTGATATACTGGTTCTGGTGACAGTAACCTATCTATCTGCAGGGCTGGGGGGATATGCTAGTTCTGGTGACAGTAACCTATCTATCTGCAGGGCTGGGGTGATATGCTAGTTCTGGTGACAGTAACCTATCTATCTGCAGGGCTGGGGTGATATGCTGGTTCTGGTGACAGTAACCTATCTATCTGCAAGGCTGGGGTGATATACTGGTTCTGGTGACAGTAACCTATCTATCTGCAGGACTGGGGGGATATGCTGGTTCTGGTGACACTAACCTATCTATCTGCAGGGCTGGGGTGATATGCTGGTTCTGGTGACACTAACCTATCTATCTGCAGGGCTGGGGGGATATGCTGGGTCTGGTGACACTAACCTATCTATCTGCAGGGCTGGGTGATATGCTGGTTCTGGTGACAGTAACCTATCTATCTGCAGGACTGGGGTGATATGCTGTATACTGGTGACACTAACCTATCTATCTGCAGGACTGGGGGGATATGCTGGTTCTGGTGACACTAACCTATCTATCTGCAGGACTGGGGGGATATGCTGGTTCTGGTGACACTAACCTATCTATCTGCATGGCTGGGGTGATATGCTAGTTCTGGTGACAGTAACCCTATCTGCAGGGCTGGGGTGATATGCTGGTTCTGGTGACACTAACCTATCTATCTGCAGGGCTGGGGTGATATGCTGGTTCTGGTGACACTAACCTATCTATCTGCAGGGCTGGGGTGATATGCTGGTTCTGGTGACACTAACCTATCTATCTGCAGGGCTGGGGTGATATGCTAGTTCTGGTGACAGTAACCTATCTATCTGCAGGACTGGGGTGATATGCTGGTTGTGGTGACACTAACCTATCTATCTGCAGGGCTGGGGTGATATGCTGGTTCTGGTGACACTCCTACCTATCTGCAGGATTGGGGTGATATGCTGGTTCTGGTGACACTATAACCTATCTATCTGCAGGACTGGGGTGATATGCTGGTTCTGGTGACAGTAACCTATCTATCTGCAGGGCTTGGGTGATATGCTGGGACTGGTGACAGTAACCTATCTATCTGCAGGGCTGGGGTGATATGCTGGTTCTGGTGACACTAACCTATCTATCTGCAGGGTTGGGGTGATATGCTGGCTCTGGTGACAGTAACCTATCTATCTGCAGGACTGGGGTGATATGCTGGGTCTGGTGACAGTAACCTATCTATCTGCAGGGCTGGGGTGATATGCTGGGTCTGGTGACACTAACCTATCTATCTGCAGGGCTGGGGTGATATGCTGTTTCTGGTGACTGTAACCTATCTATCTACAGGGCTGGGGTGATATGCCGGTTCTGGTGACAGTAACCTATCTATCTGCGGGGCTGGGGTGATATGCCGGTTCTGGTGACAGTAACCTATCTATCTGCAGGGCTGGGGTGATATGCTGGTTCTGGTGACAGACTTCACCTAAGCTAGTGAAACCATAGTGCCAGGTTCCCTTTAAGCTACTAGTTAGATGACCCCCATCCCCATGACCGATATATAATCTCCTGTGCAGATCTTGGATGAGTTGACTTCTCTGCTACTCAGGTTAAGGCTTAGATCTTTCTTTGGATCAAGAAATTTCAATCACTTTTGTGGATAGAATAAAATAACTTCGCTTTTTTTAAAGATCTGAGGTTATTTAGTAGAAATATGAAAGTGATGTATGACCGCAGCAGCCAGTGATTACAGTACTAATGCCGCTCCACTGCTCAGCGCTCTGCCAGCTGAACAATAGGTGACACATGCCGATTCCTCAATGTTACCACGTCCTGATGCCTGGACAGTTGTGCTGAAGGTGTATACCTGCCCATCCTGCCCAGCAGGTAAAGAACATTCACAGCTGGATCTTTTCACTTTCATAGGAATGATGGTCTTCTTGGTCTTTTTGAGATTTCACATTAATAATTCTATTTACTAAGCATTTGTTGTACAAAGTGTATCAGAAGACACTTCAGGCCACTCCCATAAGTGAATGCAATCTGCAACCAATGCATCTGAAATAAATAACATGTAGCTAAATCTCCCCTCTTTGTAAAGAGCTTCTATTCAGATCTGTAGTGTATCAGGTTGCTCCATAGTTACAGACTACAAATAAACTACTACATAGTGCAGTGATATATTCTGCCCAGCTTCTGGCTGGCCTCCTCTTTCCTAAGCAAATAAATAAACTTGCAGTCATGTAGTTATGTGTAGTGCACCAGGTTGACTAGCAGTCAAGACCATAATATTAGATCTGCATCCAAGTACACACCACAAAGTACCAATACAAAGACACATATAAAATATATATTTATATATTTGGACCAAAATATACAAGTTTACAACCTGCATCATAGGTCATCTTGCAGGTCCCAACAATAAAACTTATAAACCTGCATATCCACAGAAAACACCTACTGAGCTCTGAATCTACAGACCCATAGAGAAAACCCGCTAAGCTCTGAACCTGCAGCTCCACAAGGAACATCCACTAAACTTTGAACCTACAGATCCAAAAGTAACACCCACTGACCTTTGAGTCTGCAGCTCTATAGAGAAAACACATTGAGCACTGAACCTGTAGACACACAGAGAACACCCACTAAGCTCTGAACCTGCAGCTTTACCAGGACCATCCAGTGAGCTCTGAACCTGTTTATCTACCAGGAACATCCACTGAGCTCTGAACCTGCGGACCAAAAAGGAAAACCCACTTAGCTTTGAATCTGCAGCTCTATAGGGAAACACACTAAGCTCTGAACCTGCGGACCCACAGAGAACACCCACTAAGCTCTGAACCTGCGGACCCACAGAGAACACCCACTAAGCTCTGAACCTGCGGACCCACAGAGAACACCCACTAAGCTCTGAACCTGCGGACCCACAGAGAACACCCACTAAGCTCTGAACCTGCGGACCCACAGAGAACACCCACTAAGCTCTGAACCTGCGGACCCACAGAGAACACCCACTAAGCTCTGAAACTGCGGACCCACAGAGAACACCCACTAAGCTCTGAACCTGCGGACCCACAAGGAACATCCACTGATCTCTGAACCTGCAGCTCTACCAGAAACATTCATTGAGCTCTGAATCTACAGCTCTACCATGAACATCCACTGAGCTCTAAACCTGCAGCTCTACCAGGAACATCCACTGAGCTCTGAACCTGCAGCTCTACCATGAACATCCACTAAGCTCTAAACCTGCAGCTCTACCAGGAACATCCACTAAGCTCTAAACCTGCAGCTCTACCAGGAACACCCACTAAGCTCTAAACCTGCAGCTCTACCAGGAACATCCACTAAGCTCTGAACCTGCAGACCAAAAATGAAAACCCACTTAGCTTTGAATCTGCAGCCTAAGGGAAACACACTAAGCCTGAACCTGCGGACCCACAGAGAACACCCACTAAGCTCTGAACCTGCGGACCCACAGAGAACACCCACTAAGCTCTGAACCTTCGGACCCACAGAGAACACCCACTAAGCTCTGAACCTGCGGACCCACAGAGAACACCCACTAAGCTCTGAACCTGCGGACCCACAGAGAACACCCACTAAGCTCTGAACCTGCGGACCCACAAGGAACATCCACTGATCTCTGAACCTGCAGCTCTACCAGAAACATTCATTGAGCTCTGAATCTACAGCTCTACAAGGAACATCCACTAAGCTCTAAACCTGCAGCTCTACCAGGAACATTCATTGAGCTCTGAATCTACAGCTCTACCAGGAACATCCACTAAGCTCTAAACCTGCAGCTCTACCAGGAACATCCACTGAGCTCTAAACCTGCAGCTCTACCATGAACATCCACTAAGCTCTAAACCTGCAGCTCTACCAGGAACATCCACTAAGCTCTAAACCTGCAGCTCTACCAGGAACACCCACTAAGCTCTAAACCTGCAGCTCTACCAGGAACATCCACTAAGCTCTAAACCTGCAGCTCTACCAGGAACATCCACTAAGCTCTGAACCTGCAGACCAAAAATGAAAACCCACTTAGCTTTGAATCTGCAGCTCTATAGGGAAAACACACTAAGCTCTGAACCTGCAGACCCACAGAGAACACCCACTAAGTTCTGAACCTGCAGCTCTACAAGTACCATCCAGTGAGCTCTGAACCTGCAGCTCTACCAGGAACCTGCTGTAGAGCAATTTAACCCGTCGAGGTGCAAATGTACATATATAATTTTCTTCAAGTCCAACTTGAAACCAATTATCCAATAAATAAATCAAATATTGACCAAAGAATTTAAGCCAAATCTAGTAGAAACTGTGATGATATAGATGTGAACAGCACTTAAGGAGATTTCACTGCCATAGGGTTAGGCTGTGTATCTCAACATATAGAACCACAGATATTCTAATATTGGACATAATTCTTCTACTTAATATTCCGGAATGTTCCACCTGATCTAACATTTTTTTGTGAAATAAGAGTTTCTCTCATTTTTGGGTGACAGTAATTTGCAGGCGCCGTCGCCGGTTCGGGCTCTGCTATCAGTCTGCTACAGGAGGCAGCTTTATTAAGTTACTGAATAACCAAAAATTCCAAAACATAGGAGAAATGAATGCACAACTGCTGCCCGGTGACAAGGACTTATAGGAAAGAAGACACTGCAAGATAACAGTCTGTGTCCCTCCGAGAATGTGAGGACCTGGAAGGACTGTGACCTCCTCATCACCAGCAATTATATGACAATTACACATGAGAAGACTCCATTACAAAAGAGTTACAGAGACATTTAGAAGGCTTCGAGATTTAATAAAATGGCGAAAAATAACATCAGCCAAACAGAGATCGTCTCGCACTACATGTGATATAGATGAAGCTTCAGACTGTTAATCATAGACTCAACAGACATGAGTGAAAATCCCAAGATTTGATTTGGGTTGACCACTGCGTAAATTGGTTTCAAATAAAAGTGTACAACACTGTCAGGGCTCCTAGGACTATATATATCTATAATACGTAGTGCATGACACTGTCAGGGCTCCTAGGACTATATATATCTATAATACAATACATAGTGCATGACACTGTCAGGGCTCCTAGGACTATATATATCTATAATACATAGTGATGACACCAGGGCCCAGGCAAATAAACAAGGGACACTGTCAGGGCCCCTAGGGGTAAATATCTATAAACATAGTGCATGACACTGTCAGGGCTCCTAGGACTATATATCTATAAAACATAGTGTATGACACTGTCAGGGCTCCTAGGCTATATATATATAATATATAGTGTATGACACTGTCAGGACTCCATAGGCTATATATCTATAATACATAGTGTATGACACTGTCAGGACTCCATAGGCTATATATCTATAATACATAGTGTACGACACTGTCAGGGCTCCTAGTACTATATACAGTGCCTTGCGAAAGTATTCGGCCCTCTTGAACTTTTCAACCTTTTGCCACATTTCAGGCTTCAAACATAAGGATATAAAATTTTAATTTTTTTGGTGAAGAATCAACAACAAGTGGGACACAATTGTGAATGGAACGACATTTATTGGTTATTTTAAACTTTTGTAAAAAATAAAAAACTGAAAAGTGGGGTGTGCAATATTATTCGGCCCCTTTACTTTCAGTGCAGCAAACTCAGTCCAGAAGTTCAGTGAGGATCTCTGAATGATCCAATGTTGTCCTAAATGACTGATGATGATAAATATAATCCACCTGTGTGTACAAGTCTCCGTATAAATGCACCTGCTCTGTGATAGGCTCAGGGTTCTGTATAAAGCGCAGAGAGCATCATGAAGACCAAGGAACACACCAGGCAGGTCCCTGATACTGTTGTGGAGAAGTTTAAAGCCGGATTTGGATACAAAAAGATTTCCCAAACTTTAAACATCCCAAGGAGCACTGTGCATGCGATCATATTGAAATGGAAGGAGTATCAGACCACTGCAAATCTACCAAGACCCGGCCGTCCCTCTAAACTTTCATCTCAAACAAGGAGAAGACTGATCAGAGATGCAGCCAAGAGGCCCATGATCACTCTGGATGAACTGCAGAGATCTACAGCTGAGGTGGGAGAGTCTGTCCATAGGACAACAATCAGTCGTACACTGCACAAATCTGGCCTTTATGGAAGAGTGGCAAGAAGAAAGCCATTTCTCACAGATATCCATAAAAAGCCACCTGGGAGACACCAAACATGTGGAAGAAGGTGCTCTGCTCAGATGGAACCAAAATCCAACTTTTTGGCCACAATGCAAAACGATATGTTTGGCGTAAAAGCAACACAGCCCATCCCCCTGAACACACCATCCCCACTGTCACACATGCTGGTGGGGGCAGCATCATGGTTTGGGCCTGCTTTTCTTCAGCAGGGACAGGGAAGATGGTTAAAATTGATGGGAAGATGGATGGAGCCAAATACAGGACCATTCTGGAAGAAAACCTGTTGGAGTCTGCAAAAGACCTGAGACTGGGACGGAGATTTATCTTCCACAAGACAATGATCCCAAACATAAAGCCAAATCTACAATGGAATGGTTCACAAATAAACGTATCCAGGTGTTAGAATGGCCAAGTCAAAGTCCAGACCTGAATCCAATCGAAAATCTGTGGAAAGAGCTGAAAACTGCTGTTCACAAACGCTCTCCATCCAACCTCACTGAGCTCCAGCTGTTTTCCAAGGAAGAATGGGCAAGAACTGATAGAGACAAACCCCAAGCGACTTGTAGCTGTAATCGCAGCAAAAGGGGGCGCTACAAAGTATTAACTTAAGGGGGCTGAATAATTTGGCACGCCCCACTTTTTTATTTTTTTATTTTTTACAAAAGTTTAAAATATCCAATAAATTTCCAATAGTGTATGACACTGTCAGGGCTCCTAGGACTATATATCTATAATACATAGTGTACAACATGATCAGGACTCCTAGGACTATATATCTATAATACATAGTGTATGACACTGTCAGGACTCCTAGGACTATATATCTATAATACATAGTGTATGACACTGTCAGGACTCCTAGGACTATATATCTATAATACATAGTGTATGACACTGTCAGGGCTCCTAGGACTATATATCTATAATACATAGTGTATGACACTGTCAGGGCTCCCAGGACTATATATCTATAAAACATAGTGTATGACACTGTCAGGGCTCCTAGGACTATATACTGTATCTATAATACATAGTGTATGACACTGTCAGGGCTCCTAGGACTATATATCTATAATACATAGTGTATGACACTGTCAGGACTCCTAGGACTATATATCTATAATACATAGTGTATGACACTATGACTGCACCAGCAGTATAGTGAGCGCAGCTCTGGAGTATAATACAGGATGTAACTCAGATAACATGGAACAAAATGAAGAGGAATCTGATGTAGACCTTGGTCCCACAGTTTCTCCTTGTTTGTTAGGCTTAGATAATGAGCCCAATACATGGGATCTGTCACACAGTGTCCGACTTTGTTCTCTGTTCCCTGTTGAAAGTCCTGGGAGGAAGAATCAGATCAGAATCCGGCCCTGATTGTGAGGTAGAACAGTATAATTACTCATCCACCTATAGTGACACCCATATAGTATAGTGACGCTTTATTGTATAATGGACCCCATATAGTGGTCCCCAAACAGTATAATGTCCCACATATAATGGCCCCGCATTGTATAATATCCCCCATTTAGTAAACCCATACAGTACAATGTCCCTTATATAGTGGCTCCCATACAGTATAATGTTCCTCTATACTGTCCCCATACAGTATAATGATCCCATAGAGAATTACATCCCCCATACAGTGGCCCCCACACAGAAATTGTACCCCATAGAGTGGCCCCCATACAGTATAATGTCTATTACATGTCTGCTCCAGGTACAATGCTGTGACATCATTTGGTCCTGGAGCAGGATGTGGTGGGAGGAGTCGGGGAGCAGAGGGGTAAGTTCTCTGCTAATACTAACCTCTTGATCCTTGCAGTTTGTGCAATGTAGACCTAATAAGACCTGGACGCCAATAAGTGGAAGGATAGGAAGCCTGAGGGCTCTACCAGGAGCAGAATCAGGGTCTGGGCTCCTCCTCTCCCTGTTTCTGTGATCCAGTTATAAATCTACTGGATTGGCAGAATTAGGGATCATCATCTGACAATACGGAATGTATCTAAGGGTCGGTACGGAGTACACCGTAACGTGTTGTTCATCTGAACGTCCGCCATGTTGTTCTATACTTATGTACTATATTCTGTGTGGTTTGTGGATCTGCGGTCAGGAGGAGTCACCTGTGATCAGACAAATCCCTCACAATGTGCTGCTGGCTACAGCTCCGATCCTGACCTGCCGCGGCTTCCTCTGCACTTCGATGGCTTTTTGCCAGTTGTGAATTTTTTCCAGCATTTATAACGGTGGAGTTCTGGAACCTACAAGTAATAGGCGGGAAGGCGGCAGAAGTTTGCAAACACCTTTACAGGATCTTAATGTGACCTAATGAATCGTGAGACATATTCAGAAGAGGTAATGAAGCCCGATGACCACGCCGTGCCGTCTGCGCACCAAAACAGCTGCACAATCTCCTGAACCTTCGGAGGAGAAATACATAGAAGCCTTACTGCGGCATCAAGCACCGCACTTACCCCACATAGTAAGTATGTATGTGACGGACGACTGCAACATCACAAACAATGACAACCATTTGTAACATAAATGATAGGGGTTGTCAGCAAGAGGGGAGACCTTAGATCAGGTTTATCTGGTCATGGCTCCTCCTGCCTGTTAGCTGAGATTAACATCCAACACAACTTTTGGACCAGAAGAAATCCACACAATATCCTCCTTCCTGAAAAGCTTCCAGAGATATGTGTGGTAAATATATGTATACTGTAGATATATAGATGTAAGAAACAGCACCACTATTGACCTAAGGTTCCATGTGGTATTGCAGCATATCCCTCTCTAAATGAATACCAGAAACCTCCTGTGTATAAACCTTGTCTTAATTAGTCTTCTGCAATGCAGTTCACACTAAGAGAATCTCAATGCATACAGAATATACAGTCACCACTAGGGGGAGCTCACTACATACAGAATATACAGTCACCACTAGGAGGAGCTCCCTACATACAGATTATACAGTCACCACTAGGAGGAGCTCCCTACATACAGATTATACAGTCACCACTAGGAGGAGCTCCCTACATACAGATTATACAGTCACCACTAGGAGGAGCTCACTACATACAGATTATACAGTCACCACTAGGAGGAGCTCCCTACATACAGATTATACAGTCACCACTAGGAGGAGCTCACTACATACAGATTATACATACAGTCACCACTAGAGGGAGCTCACTACATACAGATTATACAGTCACCACTAGGGGGAGCTCACTACATACAGATTATACAGTCACCACTAGGAGGAGCTCACTACATACAGATTATACAGTCACCACTAGAGGGAGCTCACTACATACAGATTATACAGTCACCACTAGAGGGAGCTCATTACATACAGATTATACAGTCACCACTAGGAGGAGCTCACTACATACAGATTATACAGTCACCACTAGGAGGAGCTCACTACATGCAGATTATACAGTCACCACTAGGAGGAGCTCACTACATACAGATTATACAGTCACCACTAGGGGGAGCTCACTACATACAGATTATACAGTCACCACTAGGGGGAGCTCACTACATACAGATTATACATACAGTCACCACTAGAGGGAGCTCACTACATACAGATTATACAGTCACCACTAGAGGAAGCTCACTACATACAGATTATACAGTCACCACTAGAGGAAGCTCACTACATACAGATTATACAGTCACCACTAGAGGGAGCTCACTACATACAGATTATACAGTCACCACTAGAGGGAGATCACTACATACAGATTATACAGTCACCACTAGGAGGAGCTCACTACATACAGATTATACAGTCATCACTAGGGGGAGCTCACTACATACATATTATATAGACACCACTAGGAGGAGCTCACTACATACAGATCATATAGTCACCACTAGGAGGAGCTCACTACATACAGATTATACAGTCACCACTAGGGAGAGCTCACTACGTACAGATTATACAGTCACCACTAGGAGGAGCTCACTACATACAGATTATACAGTCACCACTAGGAGGAGCTCACTACATACAGATTATACAGTCACCACTAGAGAGAGCTCACTACATACAGATTATACAGTCACCACTAGAGAGAGCTCACTACATGCAGATTATACAGTCACCACTAGAGAGAGCTCACTACATACAGATTATACAGCCACCACTAGGAGGAGCTCACTACATACAGATTATACAGTCACCACTAGAGGGAGCTCACTACATACAGATTATACAGTCACCACTAGGAGGAGCTCACTACATACAGATTATACAGTCATCACTAGGGGGAGCTCACTACATACAGATTATACAGTCACCACTAGAGGGAGCTCACTACATACAGATTATACAGTCACCACTAGAGGGAGCTCACTACATACATATTATATAGACACCACTAGGAGGAGCTCACTACATACAGATCATATAGTCACCACTAGGAGGAGCTCACTACATACAGATTGTACAGTCACCACTAGGGAGAGCTCACTACGTACAGATTATACAGTCACCACTAGGAGGAGCTCACTACTTACAGATTATACAGTCACCACTAGGAGGAGCTCACTACATACAGATTATACAGTCACCACTAGAGAGAGCTCACTACATACAGATTATACAGTCACCACTAGAGAGAGCTTACTACATGCAGATTATACAGTCACCACTAGAGAGAGCTCACTACATACAGATTATACAGCCACCACTAGGAGGAGCTCACTACATACAGATTATACAGTCACCACTAGAGGGAGCTCACTACATACAGATTATACAGTCACCACTAGGAGGAGCTCACTACATGCAGATTATACAGTCACCACTAGAGGGAGCTCACTACATACAGATTATACAGTCACCACTAGGAGGAGCTCACTACATACAGATTATACAGTCACCACTAGGAGGAGCTCACTACATACAGATTATACAGTCACCACTAGGGGAGCTCACTACATACAGATTATACAGTCACCACTAGGGGGAGCTCACTACATACAGATTATACAGTCACCACTAGGAGGAGCTCACTACATACACATTATACAGTCACCACTAGGAGGAGCTCCCTACATACAGATTATACAGTCACCACTAGGGGAGCTCACTACATAAAGATTATACAGTCATCACTAGGGGGAGCTCACTACATACATATTATACAGACACCACTAGGAGGAGTTCACTACATACAGATCATACAGTCACCACTAGGAGGAGCTCACTACATACAGATTATACAGCCACCACTAGGGGGAGCTCACTACTTACAGATTATACAGTCACCACTAGGAGGAGCTCACTACATACAGATTATACAGTCACCACTAGAGGGAGATCACTACATACAGATTATACAGTCACCACTAGGAGGAGCTCACTACATACAGAATATACAGTCACTACTAGGAGGACCTCACTACATACAGAATATACAGTCACCACTAGGAGGAGCTCACTACATACAGATTATACAGTCACCACTAGAGGGAGCTCACTACATACAGATTATACAGTCACCACTAGGAGGAGCTCACTACAGACAGATTATACAGTCACCACTAGGAGGAGCTCACTACATACAGATTATACAGTCACCACTAGGAGGAGCTCACTACATACAGATTATACAGTCACCACTAGGGGGAGCTCACTACATACAGATTATACAGTCACTACTAGGGGGAGCTCACTACATACAGATTATACATACAGTCACCACTAGAGGGAGCTCACTACATACAGATTATACAGTCACCACTAGAGGAAGCTCACTACATACAGATTATACAGTCACCACAAGAGTGAGCTCACTACATACAGATTATACAGTCACCACTAGGAGGAGCTCACTACATACAGATTATACAGTCATCACTAGGGGGAGCTCAATACATACATATTATATAGACACCACTAGGAGGAGCTCACTACATACAGATCATACAGTCACCACTAGGAGGAGCCACGCATACAGATTATACAGCACCACAGGGGAGCCACCACAGAATACAGTCACCACAGGGGGAGCTCACTACATACAGATTATACAGTCACCACTAGGGAGAGCTCACTACGTACAGATTATACATTCACCACTAGGAGGAGCTCACTACATACATATTATACAGTCACCACTAGGGGGAGCTCACTACATACAGATTATACAGTCACCACTAGGAGGAGCTCACTACATACAGATTATACAGTCACCACTAGGAGGAGCTCACTACATACAGATTATACAGTCACCACTAGGAGGAGCTCACTACATACAGATTATACAGTCACCACTAGGGGGAGCTCATTACATACAGATTATACAGTCACCACTAGAGGGAGCTCACTACATACAGATTATACAGTCACCCCTCGAGGGAGCTCACTACATACAGATTATATCGTCACCACTAGAGGGAGCTCACTACATACAGATTATACAGTCACCACTAGAGAGCGCTCACTACATACAGATTATACAGTCACCACTAGAGGAAGCTCACTACATACAGATTATACAGTCACCACTAGGAGGAGCTCACTACATACAGTCACCACTAGGGGGAGCTCACTACATACAGATTATACAGTCACCACTAGAGGGAGCTCACTACATACAGATTATACAGTCACCACTAGGAGGAGCTCATTACATACAGATTATACAGTCACCATTAGGGGGAGCTCACTGCATACAGATTATACAGTCACCACTAGGGGGAGCTCACTACATACAGATTATACAGTCACCACTAGAGGGAGCTCACTACATACAGATTATACAGTCACCACTAGGGGGAGCTCACTACATACAGATTATACAGTCACCACTAGGGGGAGCTCACTACATACAGATTATACAGTCACCACTAGGAGGAGCTCATTACATACAGATTATATAGTCACCACTAGAGGGAGCTCACTACATACAGATTATACAGTCTCCACTATGGGGAGCTCACTACATACGGATTATATAGTCACCACTAGGGGGAGCTCACTATAAAACTAACATGTTTTGGAGGGTCCAGCTCTTTTTGTAAACCTCTAAAACTGATTGTTCAAAGCATTGATTTTTCCCTCTTCTCTCCCTGTCTGTGCTAACATTTGGAACTTTGTCTCAGAATGTATAATTTGGCTACATTTTTAGATTATGGACTTCACTGGCACAGCATGTCGGACTCACAGACTGAAGTGAGTTAAAAGCTGGAGACCCAAGTATAAATAATGTAGATATTGCCTTGGATCCTGGTCATAGATGTCAGCCATGATCAGCCCTCCTCCGCATATCTGGGTGATGCTCTATGTGGAGCCGCTCTGGATATTTTCACCACTCTGTGATTCATTTTTGCTTTTATCTCATATATTGTAATATCTCTGATAACAGATTCCAGAGATGACACAATCAATATCTCATCTCCAAGAAAACCTCTGAAATACGGCGTGCGGACCATCGATTCTTGGCTTTCTTATTTTCTGCTGTTAATACTGAAGTCGCTGGTTCAGATTTATGGAGAGAAATATGGGGAAGAAAAGAGAAAAAAAGAGAAAAAACATTTTAGAGAATTTTATTTTTCACATTATTTTGGTGCAGTTCTAGGGATTATATAATCTGTTATCTCTACTTGAGGAATCTGACGTCAGAGATGTCCATCAGGTCACAGCAGGGGTTAATATAGCACCATGCTTGTCCTCACTATCATCTCCATGCTTATGGGGATCCAGAGGGTCGTCACCTCCTCGCTGGTCTGATCTAATGGTCCTGAATTCCTGTTGCATTTAAATGATTATCCTGATTTTTAGTATTATTTATTTGAGGTGCACTTAAAGGCATTGTTCATGAAAAACCAAAAACCAGAGAATGTTCCAGAAATCTCATTTTGGTGAGATTCGCTCAAATTGAAGAAAAGTTCAAATTAAAGAACCAGCCCGACCACTGAGATCAACAGCGGTGCCAATCTCTGCCAGAGCCAGTCTGACCACTGAGATCAAAATCAGTGCTAATCCCTGCCAGAGCCAGCCCGATCACTGAGATCAACAGCGGTGCCAATCCCTGCCAGAGCCAGCCCAACCACTGAGATCAACAGTGGTGCCAATCCCTGCCGGAGCCAGCCCGATCACTGAGATCATCAGAAGTGCCAATCCCTACCAGAGCCTGCCCGATCACTGAGATCAACAGCAGTGCTAATCCCTGCCGGAGCCATCCCGATCACTGAGATCATCAGAAGTGTCAATCCCTGCCAGAGCCAGCCCAACCACTGAGATCATCAGAAGTGCCAATCCCTGCCAGAGCCAGCCCAACCACTGAGATCAACAGCAGTTCTAATCCCTGCCAGAGCCAGCCCGACCACTGAGATCAACAGCAGTGCTAATCCCTGCCAGAGCCAGCCTGACCACTGAGATCAACAGCAGTGCTAATCCCTGCCAGAGCCAGCCGGACCACTGAGATCAACAGCGGTGCCAATCCCTGCCAGAGCCAGCCCAACCACTGAGATCAACAGTGGTGCCAATCCCTGCCGGAGCCAGCCCGGTCACTGAGATCATCAGAAGTGCCAATCCCTGCCAGAGCCAGCCCGACTACTGAGATCAACAGCAGTGCTAATCCCTGCCAGAGCCAGCCCGATCACTGAGATCAACAGCGGTGCCAATCCCTGCCAGAGCCAGCCCAACCACTGAGATCAACAGTGGTGCCAATCCCTGCTGGAGCCAGCCCGGTCACTGAGATCATCAGAAGTGCCAATCCCTGCCAGAGCCAGCCCGACTACTGAGATCAACAGCAGTGCTAATCCCTGCCAGAGCCAGCCCGATCACTGAGATCAACAGCGGTGCCAATCCCTGCCAGAGCCAGCCCAACCACTGAGATCAACAGTGGTGCCAATCCCTGCCGGAGCCATCCCGATCACTGAGATCATCAGAAGTGCCAATCCCTACCAGAGCCTGCCCGATCACTGAGATCAACAGCAGTGCTAATCCCTGCCGGAGCCATCCCGATCACTGAGATCATCAGAAGTGCCAATCCCTGCCAGAGCCAGCCCAACCACTGAGATCATCAGAAGTGCCAATCCCTGCCAGAGCCAGCCCGACCACTGAGATCAACAGCAGTGCTAATCCCTGCCAGAGCCAGCCTGACCACTGAGATCAACAGCGGTGCCAATCCCTGCCAGAGCCAGCCCAACCACTGAGATCAACAGTGGTGCCAATCCCTGCCGGAGCCATCCCGATCACTGAGATCATCAGAAGTGCCAATCCCTACCAGAGCCTGCCCGATCACTGAGATCAACAGCAGTGCTAATCCCTGCCGGAGCCATCCCGATCACTGAGATCATCAGAAGTGCCAATCCCTGCCAGAGCCAGCCCAACCACTGAGATCATCAGAAGTGCCAATCCCTGCCAGAGCCAGCCCGACCACTGAGATCAACAGCAGTTCTAATCCCTGCCAGAGCCAGCCCGACCACTGAGATCAACTGCAGTGCCAATCCCTGCCAGAGCCAGCCCAACCACTGAGATCAACAGTGGTGCCAATCCCTGCCGGAGCCAGCCCGATCACTGAGATCAACAGCAGTGCTAATCCCTGCCGGAGCCAGCCCGATCACTGAGATCATCAGAAGTGCCAATCCCTGCCAGAGCCAGCCTGACCACTGAGATCAACAGCAGTTCTAATCCCTGCCAGAGCCAGCCCGACCACTGAGATCAACAGCAGTGCTAATCCCTGCCAGAGCCAGCCTGACCACTGAGATCAACAGCAGTGCTAATCCCTGCCAGAGCCAGCCGGACCACTGAGATCAACAGCGGTGCCAATCCCTGCCAGAGCCAGCCCAACCACTGAGATCAACAGTGGTGCCAATCCCTGCCGGAGCCAGCCCGGTCACTGAGATCATCAGAAGTGCCAATCCCTGCCAGAGCCAGCCCGACTACTGAGATCAACAGCAGTGCTAATCCCTGCCAGAGCCAGCCCGATCACTGAGATCAACAGCGGTGCCAATCCCTGCCAGAGCCAGCCCAACCACTGAGATCAACAGTGGTGCCAATCCCTGCCGGAGCCATCCCGATCACTGAGATCATCAGAAGTGCCAATCCCTACCAGAGCCTGCCCGATCACTGAGATCAACAGCAGTGCTAATCCCTGCCGGAGCCAGCCCGATCACTGAGATCATCAGAAGTGCCAATCCCTGCCAGAGCCAGCCCAACCACTGAGATCATCAGAAGTGCCAATCCCTGCCAGAGCCAGCCCGACCACTGAGATCAACAGCAGTTCTAATCCCTGCCAGAGCCAGCCCGACCACTGAGATCAACTGCGGTGCCAATCCCTGCCAGAGCCAGCCCAACCACTGAGATCAACAGTGGTGCCAATCCCTGCCGGAGCCACCGCACCGCCCGATCACTGAGATCAACAGCAGTGCTAATCCCTGCCGGAGCCAGCCCGATCACTGAGATCATCAGAAGTGCCAATCCCTGCCAGAGCCAGCCTGACCACTGAGATCAACAGCAGTTCTAATCCCTGCCAGAGCCAGCCCGACCACTGAGATCAACAGCAGTGCTAATCCCTGCCAGAGCCAGCCTGACCACTGAGATCAACAGCGGTGCCAATCCCTGCCAGAGCCAGCCCAACCACTGAGATCAACAGTGGTGCCAATCCCTGCCGGAGCCAGCCCGATCACTGAGATCATCAGAAGTGCCAATCCCTGCCAGAGCCAGCCCGACCACTGAGATCAACAGCAGTGCTAATCCCTGCCAGAGCCAGCCCGATCACTGAGATCAACAGTGGTGCCAATCCCTGCCAGAGCCAGCCCGACCACTGAGATCAACAGCAGTTCTAATCCCTGCCAGAGCCAGCCCGACCACTGAGATCAACAGCAGTTCTAATCCCTGCCAGAGCTGGCCTGACTACTGAGATCAACAGCAGTGCTAATCCCTGCCAGAGACGGCCCGACCACTGAGATCAAAATCGCTGGCAATGGGTTCGTTTATGCCTATGAATGCTGGAGCACCCGCTATTGATTACAATGAGTCAGTTTACGCATGCACAGAACATACAACACCTTTTCCGGAATTGTGTCTGCTATTTATTTAGATTTTTCCCAAATGAATCACAAAAGTTTAGAATTTTCTTGAATCTGAAGCTTTTGGTAAGTATGGAATGAAGCCAGTTTGCTTGCAAGGGATTTGTTCATCTCTAATTCCTTGTTCCTCTTGTCTTCAGTAGACAATTGACTTGGCATGTTCTTCACAAGTTTCTTGGTGGAGTCGTCAGGTGGCCGGTCACTACTTTTCAGAACGGCCTCTTTGTCATTTCTCATCTTATTGCAGGTGTGTCATCATGCCTACTTGAGGTCAGTGGACTGCTGTAGGTTCGGGCTCTCGGAATGGCCACCATCGCCTGATGTCACCAGGAGTTTCTCTACAACCACAAATTTCCTTTGCAACATCTAGTGTGTGATTATATAATGGATGGATGGACCGGCCAGGACATGGGCAGCTCTTTCTGACTCTGTTCTGGGTAATTGAGGAGAGGTGTGCCCACCCTACTCTGGATGACCCCTCTATCACATACTATACTTATAGTGTCAGATTGAGGTTTCTTGAGCCCCCAGATAAAAAGATTGAAGGGGCCCACCCTCCAACAACCCCTGGGAAACAGACGACAATACCCCCCAGTGTTGGTGTCTTGTGCTGGATTGTTATTGTCTTATCGAGGAGTCTCTGGTACTCTGGTGGGACAGTCCAACAGATGAAGAACAATTGCCCTGATGAGACTTTCCCTTTAATGAAATGCCTTACCTTTAAAAGACTTTTTTTACCCTAGAGACTTATGTGAGTGAAGTACCGCCAGGGCATGCCCAGTCATTGGATCCCCATCTCGCATTGCCTAGTCGGTAGATATCTCCGGTGGATTCGCAGATTGTTGGTTCTACCTCCAGATGGTCATGTCCAGGTCATAATACAAGATGAAATCTCTGCAGCGAGTGCCCGCTGCCCATGTAACGTCTCCACCCTCTGGATGTAATTTCCATTATCCAGGACTCCGCTTTCGGCTTCTCTGTGAGTGTCTTGAGGGGTATGTAAATGAAATGTGTTTCCTCGGATTGGCCCTTTCTGATTAGTATCCTTGGATTAGAGATAAAAGCCATTTTCTTCTTCTGCAATCCTTACAGTTAGAGCTTTAACCTTCCCCCAATCAATGAGCTAACAGCATCTGAACGGCGAGGATTAGGCCGCCACGCTCATTCTACATTCTCATTTACGTGGTTTTCTAAGTTCGGGCGGCGGGGGATGGAAACCTTAGAACAACATTTAACAAGCACAGAAATTAAAGTCCTGAGATCAATCCCAAATAATGCCGCAAAGTACCCTCCGCCCAAACCTCCGCCACTTCACTGCTAACAAGTCCGAGACTCAATCAGAGCTCAATCAATAAACTCTATTACTCCATTACTTGCCCGAGCCTGAGATGTAGAAGTCGCACAACGAGGCTGATCAAGAGCACCACACGTAGGAAGACATCCCTGCATACAGTGCGAGGCAACATCAGGATACCATACTGTAATGTAATGTATACTACTACACCATTATCTCAAACTGGACTCCTCATTCAGTGGCTCATGTCACCCTGGGGCCCATTCTTTTAGACCCCACATTAGCTATGTGCATTGGTGGAACAAGGAACGTCATAGTGGCACTAGAACTTGGAATCAAGGTCAGGTTTGGAGTCTAGGAGTTTGGTCCAAGTTCACTATATGTAATGGCAAAAAACTGTGGTGTGAGGCATTATGGGAGCAATGAGTAGGATGAAGGCAGGTAGTGCAATAATCTGGTGAGGAGAAAATACCAGGCTTATATAGGAAGTCCAAGGGCAGAGCTTAAAGAAGGAATCCAAGAACAGGGCTTATATAATGAGTCCAAGGATAGGGCTTATACAGGGAGTCCAAGGGCAGGGCTTAAAGAGGGAGTCCAAGAGTGGGGCTTATATAGGAAGTCCAAGGATGGAGCTTATATAGGGAGTCCAAGGATGGGGCTTATATAGTGAGTCCAAGGACGGGGTTTATAGAGGAAGTACAAGGATGGATCTTATATAGGGAGTCCAAGGGCAGGGCTTAAAGAGGGAGTCCAAGAGTGGGCTTATATAGGAAGTCCAAGGATGGAGCTTATATAGGGAGTCCAAGGATGGGTCTTATATAGGGAGTCCAAGGATTGGGTTTATATAGGGAGTCCAAGGATAGGGTTTATATAGGGAGTCCAAGAGTGGGCTTATATAGGGAGTCCAAGGACGGGGTTTATAGAGGAAGTACAAGGATGGATCTTATATAGGGAGTCCAAGGGCAGGGCTTATATAGGAAGTCCAAGGACGGGGCTTATAGAGGAAGTCCAAGTGAGTCTCACACACAGATCTACAGGGTCTCACAGCATCCTGGCCTACGCAGTGTCCCTAGTGGTCTAGGGCAGTGAAAGGGTTAATGTTATATCCCTGGTGTTCTACGGAAGTGACAGTGTTAATCTCAAAATACTTGGAGGGTCTAGGACAGTAAAGGTGATAATTCCAGTATCTCTGATGGTCTTAGGTAGTGAAAGGGTTAATGTTAGTGCATCTAGTTGTCCTGTAAATAAAAAAATTGGGCTCCGGACTGCTGAAAGGTGATGCTTAATAGTAGGAGATATCCTGTGAGATAATGCAGTGATGTACACAGCAGACAGGGGGCGCTCCGATATGCCACACATTGAAGTTGATAATATCGGGACCTATATGACACATCCTGGACCGTTTCTGTCTGGGTCATACATACATTTGCTGGGAGTGTTTCTGAAATTAGGGGCTATTCTGACATGCCAGGGTGCAGGTGTCACCACCCAGGACAGAAGGATCCCCCCTTTCATTACATGGATGGGACCCCTGGAGTGATGGTGTAGGGATTATGAAGGGTCTGTGCCCCGCAGACTGGGCACCCTGACCCCTGATGGGGGACATTGATATTAGGCTCAATGATTTATTCTGCTG
>CAMRHE010001006.1:175000-276165 GCA_947044405.1 Leptodactylus fallax
CTCTGACACCACAACAGCTCTCTCCGGTTGAGTCTTGACTTCCCCTCGGGTGGTTTTGCTAGAGCTGGTGATGTCAGAAAGCCTTGATTTGGGTGCAGCAGCCCGACCTGTGCCATTGCTGAGATGTGGCAGCTGAACAATGGATAACTCAACTGGTGCCGTTAACTCCCCGGCAGCATTTGCCGCAATACACGTGAAGGTCCCATAATCCTTGGATGTGGTTATTAAGATATCTAAAGTGCCATTATCATAGACAATTGTCCTAGAGGAATTTCCAATCAGGCGTCCATCTGGAGCGACCCAATGGATGACTGGAGCTGGATCTCCAACTGCTTTACATTTTAAGGAAGCTGTCTGACCTTCCAAAACGAGCAATTTCTGAGTGTGCTGAGTGATCAGTGGTGGTTCACAAACAAACTCCTCTTCTCGAACATACCAGAAATACCTTCCTTTCAAAGCAGAAGGTGACGCACAAGTCTCCATATCATCCTCCCTTTCAAGTCTCCTCAGCCATAGTAGTTCACAATTACAGTGAAGAGGATTACCCCCAAAGCTTAGAGACAAAGGGGGCAGAAAAGGTGTCGCAGAGGTCATGGACGTTTGAGACCTAGCAAATATCGGATCAGGAGGTAGTTTTTGTAGCCTGTTAGAAGTCAAATCAAGTCTGGCCAACTTATGGAGGTCCTGAAATGTTCCCTCTGTAATGTAAGATATAAGATTGTGATCCAAACTGAGCTGATGCAAATTTATCATCCTTCGTATGGCGTCCCAAGGAATTGTTTTAAGATTATTATACGAGAGATCAAGATCTTCCAGAGTCTGTAAGAGGTCTTCAAAAGCGTCATCTGAGATGCTACTGAGTTGGTTATTATTCATGATCAAGTGTTGGAGGTTGACAAGTCCCCGGAATATGTCATCTCCTAAACTGGTCAACCTGTTACTGTCCAAATGCAAAGATCGAAGGCTCTCCAGATCTATAAAAGAATAGGGCTGAATATAACTGATGGTATTTCTGGATAAGGTAAGGTCTACCAGACCAGTCATATTGGCAAAGTCTTGTCTGTTAATGCTTATGATAAAATTACCCCCGAGGCGAAGTTCAACTGTCCTTCGGTCAATGTCTACAGGTACAAATAGTAAGCCTTTAGAAGGACACAAGGTTCCCAGCGACTCTGACAGGTTTTGACAGACACAGTATTTTGGACATGAGTTGACCACTACTGCCATTCCAAACACCAGAAGACTGCAGAGGATTTTTTTCCATTGTAAGTCCAGAAAAAGATACCTGCAATGAGAGAAGACAAGAAGGCTTTAACATCGATGCATTTACCAGCTCTAGATACAGGAATATAATCCACATTTGTATTGATTTCTAGAGAATTCATTGTCATATACATGTATAGTCAGAATACCGTAACGAAGCAAAGATCTCATCCAGTCTCCTGTCCATCTGGAGTCTCCTGTAGATCTAACCTTGTGGTTCAGTCCTCACCGCACTACATGATTTCTTTGCCTGCTGAGAACACTCTGATAACTCAAAGCTCAGGCCACATTATGGCTCCAATCTTGCCGAAACCATAATGGAACCCTCTACTGTCTCTCACACACCTCAAAATCTGTACCCCAAAAACAGAGGTATTTTTAATCAACTCCATACAACCTCAAAAAATAAATGAGTCATCCCATGTATGAAGGTGTGAAGTGTGAAGGTCTACACGTCAGACCACAGAGGGGAGAACCCGAGAGAGCAGCAAAATGAGTTTGTTAGGAATTTCACAAAAAGTTCGAATTATAAAATCTAGCAATAAGGCAATCTTATCATTGCATGCGGCCGAAGCATGTCACCGCAACGCAGGATGTTGTTCTTGGCCCTCACAGGTCTCAGCAGTGATGTGGAGGACAGAAGATGTCCTCAGGATGGTGGATAGTCTCAGAAGAAGGATACTACGACAGAGCCCAGAAAAGGTCATTTCTTTTTCTACACCTTCCCTGCCCCTCAGTCATTGCCCTCCGAGGCCTGAAGAGACCCCACAATATAATAAACAACCTTTCCTCCTAAATCTTGTGAACATTTGTGAATCTGAACTTCTTGCGTTTCGCTCACCTTTAGTCTAAGACTCTAAGGGTTCATTTACATGGGCCAATAGAGCGCCGCGCAGTTTTATAATGGATCTTACAACGTGTCCCCCACTGCCGTGTCCTCTATTCTCTGTCCCGTCTTCCCCAGTTATGTGTTGTCCAAAGTGGACAGAAGACGCCATATTGGTCAGGCTTATAGATGGAAAGATTTTGTATTTTCTCCACACAAAAGCACTTTTTGAGATACCCGTATGACCTTTAGAGGAGCGGCTTCTACTCCACTCGCTGAATGTCCTGGCTGTTTATATCTAAGGATCCTCAGGGAGACATCGAAAATGTCTGCAGGGCACAGAGCCGTGAGGACGGCCCCCGCTGAGGTGGTGCTACATGTCCAGGACCTGGAGGACCCGCCAGATCAGCCGCAGGACGCACATATCATCACCATGTCCTGAGCACTGACATTACTGCAACTAACACGACACTAGACGACGCTCCAGACCTTCTGCTTGGAGATTGTTCAATATATTTCATTTTTTCTGTGTTTTCTGAGCATTATGTTCATGTTTATAACAACTGCAGTCACCTTGAACCAGAATCCAGAGAAAACAACCGAGAGGTACATCAAGAACAGTGTCACATGTGGAGGCCAAACCTCAGAATCAGACATCAGAAAAACAAAGAGAAAAAACATCCATAGAAAGACCTATTTATCTATCTATCTATCTATCTATCTATCTATCTATCTATCTATCTCATATCTATCTATCTCATATCTATCTATCTATCTATCTCATATCTATCTCCTATCTATCTATCTATCTATCTCATATCTATATCTATCCCATATCTATCTATCTATCTCATATCTATCTATCTATCTATCTATCTATCTATCTCATATCTATCTATCTATATCTATCTCATATCTATCTATCTATCTATCTCATATCTATCTATCTATATCTATCTCATATCTATCTATCTATATCTATCTCATATCTATCTATCTATCTATCTATCTATCTATCTATCTATATCTATCTCATATCTATCTATCTATCTATCTATCTATCTATCTCATATCTATCTATCTATCTCATATCTATCTATCTATCTATCTATCTATCTATCTATCTATCTCATATCTATCTATATCTATCTCATATCTATCTATCTATATCTATCTCATATCTATCTATCTATCTATCTCATATCTATCTATCTAGCTCATATCTATCTAGCTCATATCTATCTAGCTCATATCTATCTATCTATCTCATATCTATCTATCTATCTCATATCTATCTATCTCATATCTATCTATCTCATATCTATCTATCTATCTATCTATCGATCTCATATCTACCTATCTCCTATCTCCTATCTATCTATCTATCTATCTATCTATCTATCTCATATCTATCTATCTATCTATCTATCTATCTATCTCTCATATCTATCTATCTATCTCATATCTCTCTATCTATCTCATATCTATCTATCTCATATCTATCTATCTATCTATCTATCTATCTATCTCATATCTATCTCATATCTATCTCCTCTATCTATCTATCTTATCTATCTATCTCATATCTATCTATCTCATATCTATCTATCTCATATCTATCTATCTATCTATCTATCTATCTCATATCTATCTCATATCTATCAATCTATCTATCTATCCTCATATCTATCTATCTACTCTATCTATCATCTATCTATCTATCTATCTCTATCTATCTATCTATCTATCTATCTATCTATCTATCTATCTCATAGCTATCTATCTATCTCATATCTATCTATCTCATATCTATTTATCTTATATCTATCTATCTCATATATATTTATCTATCTATCTCATATCTATCTATATCATATCTATCTCTATCTATCTATCTATCCTATCTCTTCTATCTATCTCTATCTATCTATCTATCTCATATCTATCTATCTATCTATCTCATATCTATCTATCTATCTATCTCATATCTATCTATCTATCTATCTATCTATCTATCTATCTATATCTATCTATCTCATATCTATCTATCTATCTATCTATCTCTCTATCTATCTATCTATCTATCTATCTATCTCATTCTATCTATCTATCATCTATCTATCTATCTATCTATCTATCTATCTATCTATCTATCTATCTATCTGTCTACTTCTCTCTCCGGTACCTTGTGCCGCAGTTTTGTACAAGTAACTGGCAAGGATACCGTGGCCTTGATAACCGCTGTAGAATATAAATAAAGACAATTTCCAGCCTTTTGTATTTCCGTTCCTTGCTTATGTAGTGTGTGAAGTCTGTGCAGGATCCGCCTGTAATGTATAAGAATTCCTCCGACAGTAAATGTTATATTTCTACATTACCTACAGCTGTGGGCGAATACCTGGGGATGGTGTAGCCTCAGATCCTTCTATTGAAGAGAAAACTCACTGACAGCTACAAAAAACTAAGAGAGAGACGGCAAATCATTTTTGTGGTGATTTGAATGCTCGGTGTGACGGCGCCGCCGCTTTGAGGCTCAGGAGAGGTGGAGGCTTCGTGCTGCGTCGGCTCTTATTGTGCAGGGGTTAACCTGACCGCATCTTTACAGGCAGAAATTGGACAGCAATTATTTTCCAATTTGGGTCTTGTTAGAGCTGACGAAACGCAGGACGTTAATTATTGGGCAAGGAAGGGATTTCTAGAAGGCGACGGTAATAAGAGACAGAGCAGCGCCTGATGGCCGGGAGGGATCCTGCCTGAAAAGACTAAGATTTCTCCAAGGTCAGCCAAAATAGCACTGACTGCCACCCAGTGAACCCAGCGCACCCCCAAGATAAGAGCGACCATACCGTACGGCTGATGGGTCCTACAGTCCTACTCCCTTGGATATTACAGGACCTCAGGATACAATAGCATAGAGGGCATGGAAAGGGTGTGGATGGGAAGCCCTCTGCCCTCTGTCCTGCGCCCCCACCAAGGGGCCACCACTGTGATCTTACCACCGCACTGTGAAGAGGAATTGGGGAAATAGCTGAAATTTACAAACATTTTAGGTACAAGCTGAACACAAAACGGTGGGGTTTCAGCATCCCGTTATATTGGCATCTCTTTGGATTCTCAGAGTATAATGATCGGAGGCATCATGATGTCAGTGCGCCCCATGTACAGATGACATCATGCACCCTGGGGAACTGTTGAGGCCTATGATGTGCCTCAGTGGTCTTCTGGGGTGCATAATATCACCCAGGAGGTTAGAAGAAGACCCTGAGAGAGCCCCAGAGAGGGGAGGGAAGGAGAGGATCACTGTTTGACACATTTCTGCACCTCCCCTAGGTCTCCAATTATTACAGTCCAAGGTCTGAAGAGATCAACATTATAGTAATAACACATCCAGTTCATGACAAATAAGTTTGGCCCAAAACCGAAACTGCACGCTACATGTGGACTATAGAGAGTGCTGTGGACTATGGCGAGAGGTGTGGACTATGGCGAGAGGTGTGGACAATGGAGAGTGGTGTGAACTATGGATAGTGGTGTGGACTATGGAGAGTGGTGTGGACTATGGAGAGTGGTGTGGACTATGGACAGTGGTGTGGACTATGGAGAGTGTTGTGGACTTGGGAGAGATGTGTGGATTATGGAGAGTGGTGTGGACTATGGACAGTGGTGTGGACTATGGACAGTATTGTGGACTGTGGAGAGTGTTGTGGACTGTGGAAAGTGGTGTGGACTATGGGGAGTGAAGTAGACTATGTAGAGTGGTGTAGAACATGTAGAGTGGTGTGGAATATAGAGACTGGTGTGGACTATGGGGACTGGTGTGGACTATGGAGAGTTGGGTGGACTATGGAGAGTGCTCTGGACTATGGAGAGTGGTGTGGACTATGGAGAGTGCTGGGACTATGGAGAGTGTTGTGGACTGTGGAGAGGGGGGACTTGGAGAGTGCTGTGGACTGTGGAGAGTGTTGTGGACTGTGGGGAGTGGTGTGGACTATGGGGAGTGGTGTAGACTATGTAGAGTGGTGTAGAACATGTAGAGTGGTGTAGAACATGTAGAGTGGTGTGGAATATGGAGACTGGTGTGGACTATGGAGAGTGTTGTGGACTATGGAGAGTTCTGAGGACTATGGAGAGTTCTGTGGACTATGGAGAGTGGTGTAGACTATGGAGAGTTGGGTGGACTATGGAGAGTGTTGTGGACTATGGAGAGTGGTGTAGACTATGGAGAGTGCTCTGGACTATGGAGAGTGGTGTAGATTATGGAGAGTGCTGTGGACTATGGAGAGTGGTGTAGATTATGGAGAGTGGTGTAGATTATGGAGAGTGCTGTGGACTATGGAGAGTAGTGTGGACTATGGAGAGTTGTGTAGACTGAGGAGAGTGGTGTGGACTATGGAGAGTGGTGTAGACTATGGAGAGTGGTGTAGAACATGTAGAGTGGTCTGGAATATGGAGAGTGGTGTAGACTATGGAGAGTAGTGTGGACTATGGAGAGTTGTGTAGACTATGGAGAGGGATGTGGACTATGCAGAGGGGTGTAGACTATGGAGAGTGGTGTGGACTATGGAGAGTGCTGTGGACTATTGGGAGTGGTGAGGACTATGGAGAGTGGTGTAGACTATGGAGAGTGCTGTGGACTTGGGAGAGATGTGTGGATTATGGAGAGTGGTGTGGACTATGTAGAGTGGTGTGGATTATGGAGAGATGTGTGGATTATGGAGAGATGTGTGGATTATGTAGAGTGCTGTGGACTATGTAGAGTGGTGTGGACTGTACTGCAAGAAGATTCCCTAATTGTGGTTCCTAGAACAGTCACAGATTGGTAGCTGTCACAATGATGCAGTGATGGACCTTCAGATGTACAGAGTAAGTATATAGTGTATGTAATGTATAGGGTAGTAATTATATAGGAGAGTAAGTATATAGTGTATGTAATGTATAGGAGAGTAATTATATAGGAAAGTAAGTATATAGTGTATGTAATGTATAGGGTAGTAATTATATAGGAGAGTAAGTATATAGTGTATGTAATGTATAGGAGAGTAATTATATAGGAGAGTAAGTATATAGTGTATGTAATGTATAGGGAAGTAATTATATAGGAGAGTAAGTATATAGTGTATGTAATGTATAGGGCAGTAAATATATAGGAGAGTAAGTATATAGTGTAGGTAATGTATAGGGTAGTAATTATATCGGAGGGTAAGTATATAGTGTATGTAATGTATAGGGTAGTAATTATATAGGAGAGTAAGTATATAGTGTATGTAATGTATAGGGCAGTAAATATATAGGAGGGTAAGTATATAGTGTATGTAATGTATAGGGTAGTAATTATATAGGAGGGTAAGTATATAGTGTATGTAATGTATAGGGAAGTAATTATATAGGAGAGTAAGTATATAGTGTATGTAATGTATAGGGCAGTAAATATATAGGAGAGTAAGTATATAGTGTATGTAATGTATAGGGTAGTAATTATATCGGAGGGTAAGTATATAGTGTATGTAATGTATAGGGTAGTAATTATATAGGATAGTAAGTATATATTGTATATAATGTATAGGGTAGTAAATATATAGGAGAATAAGTATATAGTGTATGTAATATATAGGGTAGTAATAATATAGGATCGTAAATATATAGCTTATATTATGTATACCGTAGTAAATATGTAGGAGAGTAAGTATATAGAGTATGTAATGTATAGGGTAGTAATTAAAAAGGGAGTAAGTATATAGTGTATATAATGTATACAGTAGTAAATATATAGGAGAGTAAGTATATAGTGTATGTAATGTATAGGGCAGTAATTTCATAGGAGAGTAAGTATATAGTGTATGTAATATATAGGGTAGTAATTATATAGGAGGGTAAGTATATAGTGTATGTAATGTATAGGGTAGTAATTATATAGGAGAGTAAGTATATAGTGTATGTAATGTATAGGGTAGTAATTATATAGGAGGGTAAGTATATAGTGTATGTAATGTATAGGGAAGTAATTATATAGGAGAGTAAGTATATAGTGTATGTAATGTATAGGGCAGTAAATATATAGGAAAGTAAGTATATAGTGTATGTAATGTATAGGGTAGTAATTATATAGGAGGGTAAGTATATAGTGTATGTAATGTATAGGGTAGTAATTATATAGGAGAGTAAGTATATAGTGTATGTAATGTATAGGGCAGTAAATATATAGGAGAGTAAGTATATAGTGTATGTAATGTATAGGGTAGTAATTATATCGGAGGGTAAGTATATAGTGTATGTTAATGTATAGTGCAGTAAATATATAGCAGAGTATACAGCAGCGTCTTGCAGTATATAAGTCTTGAGGCGGCTCTGTCATAAATTAGCAGAAGATTTTGCTGAGCGCAGCAGATCTGTAAGCTTTGAAGTCACGTGTTCACACAGCAGAAGAGGAAACCTTCCCGCAGAAGACAAGAATTAATGCGTCGCTTCTAGTTTGGGACATTTGAATAAAATATTCCAGAGCTTATATGTGACAACAATGACTGCGCTCAGTGCTGCCTCCCCTGACCAGTGGCGGCATTTACTATTATATTCCACACAAAGGCCAGGAATGCCCTGATAGTAACACAATGAACAACAGCCACATGGCAGATCTTAGTATTGCGCAGATGCTTTGTATATCTTGTACTGATCCTGAGCCACATCATGTCTTATCCCACTGTTATATTGTAAATCAGAAGTTGTCACAGCCCCTCCCCTGGAGAAGAAAACTGTCTGTATACCATATGTGCAATATATTACATATTATATATAAGATCAAAGTCATTCAATGTCATAGAGGAACTCAATGAGACATCTCTGCTGGCCTGGGGACTCCGAGAAGTCTCAGTAAAATACTGTGAGGGGTCTTTGTCTCATGTTAAACCCTGAAGAGACAATATATTAGAGTAGCACATTGTATCCCGTTAGTATATTGTATCCCGTTACTACATTGTATCCCGCTAGTACATTGTATCCCGCTAGTATATTGTATCCTGCTAGTATATTGTATCCTGCTAGTACATTGTATCCTGCTAGTATATTGTATCCCGCTAGTACATTGTATCCCGCTAGTATATTGTATCCCGCTAGCACATTGTATCCCGCTAGTATATTGTATCCCGCTAGTACATTGTATCCCGCTAGTATATTGTATCCCGCTAGTACATTGTATCCCGCTAGTATATTGTATCCTGCTAGTACATTGTATCCCGCTAGTACATTGTATCCCGCTAGTATATTGTATCCCGCTAGTACATTGTATCCCGCTAGTACATTGTATCCCGCTAGTACATTGTATCCTGCTAGTACATTGTATCCCACTAGTACATTGTATCCCGCTAGTATATTGTATCCCGTTAGTACATTGTATCCCGCTAGTATATTGTATCCCGCTAGTACATTGTATCCCGCTAGCACATTGTATCCCGCTAGTACATTGTATCCCGTTAGTACATTGTATCCTGCTAGTACATTGTATCCCGCTAGTATATTGTATCCCGCTAGTACATTGTATCCCGCTAGTATATTGTATCCTGCTAGTACATTGTATCCCGCTAGTACATTGTATCCCGCTAGTATATTGTATCCTGCTAGCACATTGTATCCCGCTAGTACATTGTATCCTGCTAGTACATTGTATCCCGCTAGTACATTGTATCCTGCTAGTACATTGTATCCCGCTAGTATATTGTATCCCGCTAGTACATTGTATCCTGCTAGTATATTGTATCCCGCTAGTACATTGTATCCCGCTAGTATATTGTATCCCGCTAGTACATTGTATCCCGCTAGTACATTATATCCCGCTAGTACATTGTATCCCGCTAGTACATTGTATCCCGCTAGTACATTGTATCCCGCTAGTACATTGTATCCGCAGACAGTACCCGCTAGTAATTGTATCCTGCTAGTAATTGTACCTGCTAGCACAGATCCCGTTAGTATATTGTATCCCGCTAGTACATTGTATCCTGCTAGTACATTGTATCCTGCTAGTACATTGTATCCGCAGCACATTGTATCCCGTTCTAGTATCATTGTATCCCGCTAGTACATTGTATCCCGCTAGTATATTGTATCCCGCTAGTACATTGTATCCCGTTAGTACATTGTATCCCGCTAGTATATTGTATCCCGCTGGTACATTGTATCCTGCTAGTATATTGTATCCCGCTAGTACATTGTATCCCGCTAGTATATTGTATCCCGCTAGTACATTGTATCCCGCTAGTACATTGTATCCCGCTAGTACATTGTATCCCGCTAGTACATTGTATCCCGCTAGTACATTGTATCCCGCTAGTACATTGTATCCCGCTAGTACATTTATCCCTGTATCCTGCTAGTACATTGTATCCTGCTAGTACATTGTATGCCGCTAGTATATTGTATCCCGCTAGTACATTGTATCCCGCTAGTACATTGTATCCCGCTAGTACATTGTATCCTGCTAGTACATTGTATCCCGCTAGTACATTGTATCCTGCTAGTACATTGTATCCCGCTAGTATATTGTATCCTGCTAGTACATTGTATCCCGCTAGTACATTGTATCCCGCTAGTATATTGTATCCCGCTAGTACATTGTATCCCGCTAGTACATTGTATCCCGCTAGTACATTGTATCCCGCTAGTACATTGTATCCCGCTAGTACATTGTATCCCGCTAGTACATTGTATCCCGCTAGTACATTGTATCCCGCTAGTACATTGTATCCCGCTAGTACATTGTATCCCGCTAGTACATTGTATCCCGCTAGTACATTGTATCCCGCTAGTACATTGTATCCCGCTAGTATATTGTATCCCGCTAGTACATTGTATCCCGCTAGTATATTGTATCCCGCTAGTACATTGTATCCTGCTAGTACATTGTATCCCGCTAGTACATTGTATCCCGCTAGTACATTGTATCCCGCTAGTATATTGTATCCCGCTAGTACATTGTATCCTGCTAGTACATTGTATCCCGCTAGTATATTGTATCCCGCTAGTACATTGTATCCTGCTAGTACATTGTATCCCGTTAGTACATTGTATCCCGCTAGTATATTGTATCCCGCTAGTACATTGTATCCCGCTAGTACATTGTATCCCGCTAGTACATTGTATCCCGCTAGTATATTGTATCCCGCTAGTACATTGTATCCTGCTAGTACATTGTATCCCGTTAGTATATTGTATCCCGTTAGTACATTGTATCCCGCTAGTACATTGTATCCCGCTAGTACATTGTATCCCGCTAGTACATTGTATCCCGCTAGTACATTGTATCCCGCTAGTACATTGTATCCTGCTAGTACATTGTATCCTGCTAGTACATTGTATGCCGCTAGTATATTGTATCCCGCTAGTACATTGTATCCCGCTAGTACATTGTATCCCGCTAGTATATTGTATCCCGCTAGTACATTGTATCCCGCTAGTATATTGTATCCCGCTAGTACATTGTATCCCGCTAGTACATTGTATCCCGCTAGTACATTGTATCCCGCTAGTACATTGTATCCCGCTAGTACATTGTATCCCGCGCCCTAGTACATTGTATCCTGCTAGTACATTGTATCCCGCTAGTATATTGTATCCCGTTAGTACATTGTATCCTGCTAGTACATTGTATCCCGCTAGTACATTGTATCCCGCTAGTATATTGTATCCTGCTAGTATATTGTATCCTGCTAGTACATTGTATCCCGCTAGTACATTGTATCCCGCTAGTATATTGTATCCTGCTAGTATATTGTATCCTGCTAGTACATTGTATCCCGCTAGTACATTGTATCCCGCTAGTATATTGTATCCTGCTAGTACATTGTATCCCGCTAGTACATTGTATCCCGCTAGTATATTGTATCCTGCTAGTATATTGTATCCTGCTAGCACATTGTATCCCGTTAGTATATTGTATCCCGTTAGTACATTGTATCCTGCTAGTACATTGTATCCTGCTAGTACATTGTATCCTGCTAGCACATTGTATCCCGTTAGTATATTGTATCCCGTTAGTACATTGTATCCCGCTAGTACATTGTATCCTGCTAGTACATTGTATCCTGCTAGTACATTGTATCCTGCTAGTACATTGTATCCCGCTAGTATATTGTATCCTCCTAGTACATTGTATCCCGCTAGTATATTGTATCCCGCTAGTACATTGTATCCCGCTAGTACATTGTATCCCGCTAGTATATTGTATCCCGCTAGTATATTGTATCCCGCTAGTACATTGTATCCCGCTAGTACATTGTATCCTGCTAGTACATTGTATCCCGTTAGTACATTGTATCCCGCTAGTACATTGTATCCCGTTAGTACATTGTATCCTGCTAGTACATTGTATCCTGCTAGTACATTGTATCCCGTTAGTACATTGTATCCCGCTAGTACATTGTATCCCATTAGTACATTGTATCCTGCTAGTACATTGTATCCCGCTAGTACATTGTATCCCACTAGTACATTGTGTCCCGTTAGTACATTGTATCCTGCTAGTACATTGTATCCCGCTAGTATATTGTATCCTGCTAGTACATTGTATCCTGCTAGTACATTGTATCCCGCTAGTACATTGTATCCTGCTAGTACATTGTATCCCGCTAATATATTGTATCCCGCTAATATATTGTATCCTGCTAGTATATTGTATCCTGCTAGTACATTGTATCCCGCTAGTACATTGTATCCCGCTAGTACATTGTATCCCGCTAGTATATTGTATCCCGCTAGTATATTGTATCCTGCTAGTACATTGTATCCGGCTAGTACATTGTATCCCGCTAGTATATTGTATCCTGCTAGTACATTGTATCCTGCTAGTACATTGTATCCTGCTAGTACATTGTATCCTGCTAGTACATTGTATCCCGCTAGTACATTGTATCCCGCTAGTACATTATATCCTGCTAGTACATTGTATCCCGCTAGTACATTGTATCCCGCTAGTACATTGTATCCTGCTAGTACATTGTATCCTGCTAGTACTTTGTATCCTGCTAGTACATTGTATCCCGCTAGTACATTGTATCCTGCTAGTACTTTGTATCCTGCTAGTACATTGTATCCCGCTAGTATATTGTATCCCTCTAGTATATTGTATTAGTATCCCCTGCAGCTCTGAATGGTACATATTCTCTTGAACCCATCTCTACATGGCTGTTCTCTGACCCCTATCCTAGAATTTCACCCAGGCTGTATTTTCTGCACTCCCATGTGTCCTTATCTGTCCTAGTGTCAGTCTTTTGCTGCTCAGTGATTTTATGGCAGTTCCCTGGTCAGTGTATTTGTAACTACATAGCTCGGTCTCCTCATGTGTCACAGTTTGTAGATTAATTGGTTAATGACTTAGATTAGTGCTAGTTATGAAGCTCTGCATCCCTATATAAGTAGATACAGCTTATGGGGAAGCATTTCCAATGAAGGGGGCATTTCCTAAGGCAGAATCCATCTTAACCGAAGTGCAGATTAACCAAAGTGCACTTACACATGGCACAAGACAGGCCAGCCATGGAAGAACACCAGGTAAACTTATACCCAAAACAACAAGCTTTATCACATGGTATGATAGAGCCGCACTGTCACTGACTATGTTAGCAATTGTCTTCCTGCAGAACTCCCCTCCATCTCTACCGCCAGTGTACACTATACATATCAGTCCTCTCCCCTCCATCTCTACTGCCAGTGTACACTATACATATCAGTCCTCTCCTCCATCTCTACCACCAGTGTACACTATACATATCAGTCCTCTCCTCCATCTCTACCGCCAGTGTACACTATACATATCAGTCCTCTCCTCCATCTCTACCGCCAGTGTATACTATACATATCAGTCCTCTCCTCCATCTCTACCACCAGTGTACACTATACATATCAGTCCTCTCCTCCATCTCTACCGCCAGTGTACACTATACATATCAGTCCTCTTCTCCATCTCTACCGCCAGTGTACACTATACATATCAGTCCTCTCCTCCATCTCTACCGCCAGTGTACACTATACATATCAGTCCTCTCCTCCATCTCTACCGCCAGTGTACACTATACATATCAGTCCTCTCTCCTCCATCTCTACCGCCAGTGTACACTATACATATCAGTCCTCTCCTCCATCTCTACCGCCAGTGTACACTATACATATCAGTCCTCTCTCCTCCATCTCTACCGCCAGTGTACACTATACATATCAGTCCTCTCTCCTCCATCTCTACCGCCAGTGTACACTATACATATCAGTCCCTCTCCTCCATCTCTACCGCCAGTGTACACTATACATATCAGTCCTCTCTCCTCCATCTCTACCGCCAGTGTACACTATACATATCAGTCCTCTCTCCTCCATCTCTACCGCCAGTGTACACTATACATATCAGTCCTCTCCTCCATCTCTACCGCCAGTGTACACTATACATATCAGTCCCTCTCCTCCATCTCTACCGCCAGTGTACACTATACATATCAGTCCTCTCTCCTCCATCTCTACCACCAGTGTACACTATACATATCAGTCCTCTCCTCCATCTCTACCGCCAGTGTACACTATACATATCAGTCCTCTCTCCTCCATCTCTACCGCCAGTGTACACTATACATATCAGTCCTCTCCTCCATCTCTACCGCCAGTGTACACTATACATATCAGTCCTCTCCTCCATCTCTACCGCCGGTGTACACTATACATATCAGTCCTCTCCTCCATCTCTACCGCCAGTGTACACTATACATATCAGTCCTCTCTCCTCCATCTCTACCGCCAGTGTACACTATACATATCAGTCCTCTCTCCTCCATCTCTACCGCCAGTGTACACTATACATATCAGTCCTCTCCTCCATCTCTACCGCCAGTGTACACTATACATATCAGTCCTCTCCTCCATCTCTACCGCCAGTGTACACTATACATATCAGTCCTCTCCTCCATCTCTACCGCCAGTGTACACTATACATATCAGTCCTCTCCTCCATCTCTACCGCCAGTGTACAGTATACATATCAGTCCTCTCCTCCATCTCTACCACCAGTGTACACTATACATATCAGTCCTCTCTCCTCCATCTCTACCGCCAGTGTACGCTATACATATCAGTCCTCCTCCCCCATCTCTACCGCCAGTGTACACTATACATATCAGTCCTCTCCTCCATCTCTACCACCAGTGTACACTATACATATCAGTCCTCTCTCCTCCATCTCTACCGCCAGTGTACACTATACATATCAGTCCTCTCCTCCATCTCTACCGCCAGTGTACACTATACATATCAGTCCTCTCTCCTCCATCTCTACCGCCAGTGTACACTATACATATCAGTCCTCCTCTCCTCCATCTCTACCGCCAGTGTACACTATACATATCAGTCCTCTCCTCCATCTCTACCGCCAGTGTACACTATACATATCAGTCCTCTCCTCCATCTCTACTGCCAGTGTACACTATACATATCAGTCCTCTCTCCTCCATCTCTACCGCCAGTGTACACTATACATATCAGTCCTCTCCTCCATCTCTACCGCCAGCGTACACTATACAGATCAGTCCTCTCCTCCATCTCTACCGCCAGTGTACACTATACAGTGCTGGCCAAAAGTATTGGCACCCCTGCAATTCTGTCAGATAATACTCCATTTCTTCCAGAAAATGATTGCAATCACAAATGCTTTGGTAATAATATCTTCATTTATTTTGCTTGCAATGAAAAAACACAAAAGAGAATGAAAAAAAAGTCAAATCATTGATCATTTTACACAAAACTCCAAAAATGGGCCAGACAAAAGTATTGGCACCCTCAGCCTAATACTTGGTAGCACAACCTTTAGACAAAATAACTGCGAACAACCGCTTCCGGTAACCATCAATGAGTTTCTTCCAATGCTCTGCTGGAATTTCTCCAGGTCCCTGAGATGTGAAGGGCGCCTTCTGCAAACTGCCATTGTGAGATCTCTCCTTGGGTGTTCTATGGGATTCAGGTCTGGACTCATTGCTGCCACTTTACAAGTCTCCAGTGCTTTCTCTCAAACCATTTTCTAGTGCTTTTTGAAGTGTGTTTTGGGTCATTGTCCTGCTGGAAGACCCATGACCTCTGAGGGAGACCCAGCTTTCTCACACTGGGCCCTACATTATGCTGCAGACTTCATAATGCCATGCACACGGTCAAGCAGTCCAGTGCCAGAGGCAGCAAAGCAACCCCAAAACATCAGGGAACCTCCGCCATGTCTGACTGTAGGGACCGTGTTCTTTTCTTTGAAGGCCTCTTTTTTTTTTCCTGTAAACCCTATGTTGATGCCTTTTCCCAAAAAGCTCTACTTTTGTCTCATCTGACCAGAGAACATTCTTCCAAAAAGTTTTTGGCTTTCTCAGGTAAGTTTTGGCTTTTTTATGTCTCTGGGTCAGAAGTGGGGTCTTCCTGGGTATCCTACCATAGAGTCCCTTTTCATTCAGACGCCGACGGATAGTACGGGCTGACACTGTGGTACCCTCGGACTGCAGGGCAGCTAGAACTTGTTTGGATGTTAGTCGAGGTTCTTTAGCCACCATCCGCACAATCTTTCGTTGAAATCTCTCGTCAATCTTTGTTTTGCGTCCACATCTAGGGAGGTTAGCCACAGTGCCATGGGCTTTACACTTCTTGATGACACTGCGCACGGTAGACACAGGAACATTCAGGTCTTTGGAGATGGACTTGTAGCCTTGAGATTGCTCATGCTTCCTCACAATTTTGCTTCTCAAGTTCTCAGACAGTTCTTTGGTCTTCTTTCTTTTCTCCATGCTCAATGTGGTACACACAAGGACACAGGACAGAGGTTGAGTCAACTTTAATCCATTTCAACTGGCTGCAAGTGTGATTTAGTTATTGCCACCACCTGTTATGTGCCACAGGTAAGTAACAGGTGCTGTTAATTACACAAATTAGAGAAGCATCACCTGATTTTTCAAAGGGTGCCAATACTTTTGTCCACCCCATTTTTTATGTTTGGTGTGGAATTATATCCAATTTGGCTTTTTGACAATTCTTTTTGTGGTTTTCCATTGACGACAAATTAAATGAAGATATTATTACCAAAGCATTTGTGATTGCAATCATTTTCTGGAAGAAATTGGGTATTATCTGACAGAATTGCAGGGGTGCCAATACTTTTGGCCAGCACTGTACATATCAGTCCTCTCCTCCATCTCTACCGCCAGTGTATACTATACATATCAGTCCTCTCTCCTCCATCTCTACCGCCAGTGTACACTATACATATCAGTCCTCTCTCCTCCATCTCTACCACCAGTGTACACTATACATATCAGTCCTCTCCTCCATCTCTACCGCCAGTGTACACTATACATATCAGTCCTCTCCTCCATCTCTACCGCCAGTGTACACTATACATATCAGTCCTCTCTCCTCCATCTCTACCGCCAGTGTACACTATACATATCAGTCCTCTCCTCCATCTCTACCGCCAGTGTACACTATACATATCAGTCCTCTCCTCCATCTCTACCACCAGTACACTATACATATCAGTCCTTCTCCTCCATCTCTACCGCCAGTGTACACTATACATATCAGTCCTCCCCTCCATCTCTACCGCCAGTGTACAGTATACATATCAGTCCTCTCCTCCATCTCTACCGCCAGTGTACACTATACATATCAGTCCTCTCCTCCATCTCTAACACCAGTGTACACTATACATATCAGTCCTCTCCAACATCTCTACCACCAGTGTACACTATACATATCAGTCCTCTCCTCCATCTCTACCGCCAGTGTACACTATACATATCAGTCCTCTCTCCTCCATCTCTACCGCCAGTGTACAGTATACATATCAGTCCTCTCTCCTCCATCTCTACCGCCAGTGTACACTATACATATCAGTCCTCTCTCCTCCATCTCTACCGCCAGTGTACACTATACATATCAGTCCTCTCCTCCATCTCTACCGCCAGTGTACACTATACATATCAGTCCTCTCCTCCATCTCTACCGCCAGTGTACACTATACATATCAGTCCTCTCTCCTCCATCTCTACCGCCAGTGTACACTATACATATCAGTCCTCTCTCCTCCATCTCTACCGCCAGTGTACACTATACATATCAGTCCTCTCTCCTCCATCTCTACCGCCAATGTACACTATACATATCAGTCCTCTCCTCCATCTCTACCGCCAGTGTACACTATACATATCAGTCCTCTCCTCCATCTCTACCGCCAGTGTACACTATACATATCAGTCCTCTCTCCTCCATCTCTACCGCCAGTGTACACTATACATATCAGTCCTCTCCTCCATCTCTACCGCCAGTGTACACTATACATATCAGTCCTCTCCTCCATCTCTACCGCCAGTGTACACTATACATATCAGTCCTCTCCTCCATCTCTACCGCCAGTGTACACTATACATATCAGTCCTCTCCTCCATCTCTACCGCCAGTGTACACTATACATATCAGTCCTCTCCTCCATCTCTACCGCCAGTGTACACTATACATATCAGTCCTCTCTCCTCCATCTCTACCGCCAGTGTACACTATACATATCAGTCCTCTCTCCTCCATCTCTACCGCCAGTGTACACTATACATATCAGTCCTCTCTCCTCCATCTCTGCCGCCAGTGTACACTATACATATCAGTCCTTTTCCCATGTACAGCTCTCATACACTTTTCACTCTCTTCAACCACCCTAATCCCTATACTGCTTCTAGCAGTGAAACCAAACAGAAACATCCACATAAATCACTGAACCACCTTCTGTCTCTGGCCATTTTGCTCCTCCTAGCTGCTGGGGACATTTCTCCTAACCCTGGCCCTCCTTCTTTCCCTAATTTTTTTCTTCCTACACACACAGGAATCCTACAAACCTAATCAATATTTACCGTGTTCCCTCTCCTTATCTTTCTCCTGTCTCTTTTAGCTGTTCTCTCTGGAACTCCCACTCAGTGTGTAACAAACTAGAATATATTAATGACTTATTCCTCAGTAAATCTCTCATCCTGCTCGCCCTTACTGACCCCTGGATCCAGCAGTCTGATACGGCCTCCCCTGCTGCTCTGTCTCATGGTGGCCTACAATTCTCACACACCTCTAGGCCTGACAACAGGAAGGGTGGAGGGGTAGGGTTACTTCTGTCACCGCACTATTCAGGCCATCCCACCGGTCCCCTCACTCACATTCCCCTCATTTGAAGTCCATGCTATCAGACTTTTCCGCCCACTCTCCTTACGTGTAGCTGTGATCTACCGTCCACCCGGCTCACCCTACCAATTTCTGGATCACTTCCCTTCTTGGCTTCCCCTCTTTTTATCCAGTGAAATTCCTCCCCTCATCCTGGGTGACTGTAACATCCCCACTGACACCCCTGTCTCCCACTGACACCCCTGTCTCCCACTGACACCCCTGTCCCCCACTGACACCCCTGTCTCCCACTGACACCCCTGTCTCCCACTGACACCCCTGTCTCCCACTGACACCCCTGTCCCCCACTGACACCCCTGTCCCCCACTGACACCCCTGTCTCCCACTGACACCCCTGTCTCCCACTGACACCCCTGTCCCCCACTGACACCCCTGTCTCCCCAGCTGCCTCACAGTTTCTCTCAATAACCTCGTCTTTTGGTCTTTCACAACTTTCCTCTTCGGCCACACATGTAGATGGCAACACCATCTTGTCTTCCATCGACTCCTCACAGTTTCTAAATTTAGTAACTCTTCTCTGCCCCTCTCTGACCATAACCTTCTGTCTCTCACCATCAGCGCTTTCTCTCCTTCACAGGACACACCTACTCATCATACATATAGGAATTTACGTGCTATTCACACCCAGCACCTCTCAGATACTCTACAGTCCTCTCTGTCCCCCATCTCTTCACTGTCCTGCCCCAATCTGGCCACCAGTCACTATAATGAAACCCTTAAGAGTGCATTGGATGAGGCGGCTCCCCCCTCCCCCTCCACTCGAAAGGTGAGACGCAGGAAGCAGCAACCCTGGCACACGCCACAGACACGTTTTCTTCAGCGGTGTGCTGAATGTCTGTGGAGAAAATCACGTACACCTGCAGACTTCCTCCACTTTATATTTATGCTTAAAACCTATAATTCTGCCCTTCACCTAGCCAAACAAGCCTATTTCACCGCTCTCATCTCTTCTCTCTCCTGTAACCCTAAAAGGCTATTTGAAACTTTTCACTCCTTACTCACTCCTAAGGTGCAGACGCCATTCACAGACCTTAGCGCAGATGACCTGGCCACTTATTTCCATGATAAAATTGATAAGATCAGTCAGGAAATAACTGCCCAATCCCCAGGTGGCACTGACCCCCTCCCCACCTGCACTTCAGACTGTTCATTCTCATCTTTTGAACCTGTTACAGAGGAGGAAGTATCTCAGCTACTTTCTTCTTCTTGCCCTACAACCTATAATAGTGACCCTTTCCCCTCACACCTTTTCCAGTCTCTGTTGCCTGCCGTCACGACTTACCTTACTAAAATTTTTAACCTCTCTCTCTCTTCTGGAATTTTCCTATCCTCTTTCAAACATGCTGTCATAACCCCACTACTGAAGAAATCCTCCTGACCCGTCCTGTGCTGCTAACTATCGACCTGTCTCTAACCTTCCTTTTATCTCCAAAATCTTGGAACTCTTGGTCTATTCTCGTTTAATCCGCTATCTTTCTGCTAACTCTCTTCTTGACCCGTTACAATCTGGCTTCCGCACTCTGCACTCCGGCCTTACCATATCTCCTAGGCAGTATGCCCGCTGCCTCGAGGTTATGTCTGACTCAGACCTTTCCTTCACCCCTCATATCCAATCCCAAACACTCGCACGCTCTTGTCATCTCCACCTCAAAAACATCTCCAGAATCCGCCCTTTCCTTACCACAGATACACTAAAGACACTTATTGTTTCCCTGATTCACTCTCGCCTTGACTACTGTAACTCCTTACTAATCCGTCTTCCCCTTACTAAACTCTCCCCTCTACAATCTATTCTCAGTGCGGCGGCGGCCAGGCTCATCTATCAGTCTAGACGCTACAGCGAGGCCTCCGGTCTGTGCCAGTCACTACAGCGAGGCCTCCGGTCTGTGCCGGTCACTACAGCGGGGCCTCCGGCTGTGCCGGTCACTACAGCGAGGCCTCCGGTCTGTGCCGGTCACTACAGCGAGGCCTCCGGTCTGTGCCGGTCACTACAGCGAGGCCTCCGGTCTGTGCCGGTCACTACAGCGAGGCCTCCGGTCTGTGCCGGTCACTACAGCGAGGCCTCCGGTCTGTGCCGGTCGCTACAGCGAGGCCTCCGGTCTGTGCCGGTCTGTGCCGGTCGCTACAGCGAGGCCTCCGGTCTGTGCCGGTCACTACAGCGAGGCCTCCGCTCTGTGCCGGTCACTACAGCGAGGCCTCCGGTCTGCGCCGGTCACTACAGCGAGGCCTCCGGTCTGCGCCGCACCCGGCCCGGCCGCCGGTCACTACAGCGAGGCCTCCGGTCTGTGCCGCTCACTACAGCGAGGCCTCCGGTCTGTGCCGGTCACTACATTGGCTGCCTATTCAATACAGAATACAATATAAACTTCTCCCCCTCCTCCACAAGGCTCTCCATAATGCTGCACCTCCCTACATTTCCTCCCTCATCTCTGTCTATCGCCCACCCCATGCTCTCCGCTCACTCAATGACCTAAGACTAACATTCTCTATTATCAGAACCTCCCACGCTCGTATACAAGACTTCTCCCGAGTTGCACCACTTCTCTGGAATGTTCTATCCCGGACTATCAGATTAACCCCCAATTTCCACAGCTTCAAGCGTAAACTAAAGACACATCTTATCAGACAGGCCGATCACAACTCCTAATGTAAACCCTTCTGTAGTTAGAATCCCTAAAACGTCCCCTCCTCTGTTCACGCTCCCGCATTACCCCACAGGATATGAGGCCGTATCAGACTAACTTTATATGTCCGGGCACCGTCTGCACATTACAGGACACGACTGGTGACGGCTCCTACAGCTTTATATATGTGTAATGGCAGTAACCTCTATTACACAACTGTCTGACCATTGTACCTGTGTAAGCAATGCTACCTCCTGTGTCACCTCCTCTACCTCATAGATTGTAAGCTCTTGTGTCACCCCTCTACCTCATAGATTGTAAGCTCTTGTGTCACCTCTACCTCATAGAGTGTAAGCTCTTGTGTCACCTCCTCTACCTCATAGATTGTAAGCTCTTGTGTCACCTCCTCTACCTCATAGATTGTAAGCTCTTGTGTCACCCCTCTACCTCATAGATTGTAAGCTCTTGTGTCACCTCTACCTCATAGATTGTAAGCTCTTGTGTCACCTCCTCTACCTCATAGATTGTAAGCTCTTGTGTCACCTCCTCTACCTCATAGATTGTAAGCTCTTGTCCGTCACCTCCTCTACCTCATAGATTGTAAGCTCTTGTGTCACCCCCTCTACCTCATAGATTGTAAGCTCTTGTGTCACCCCTCTACCTCATAGATGTAAGCTCTTGTGTCACCTCCTCTACCTCATAGATTGTAAGCTCTTGTGTCACCTCCTCTACCTCATAGATTGTAAGCTCTTGTGTCACCTCCTCTACCTCATAGATTGTAAGCTCTTGTGTCACCTCCTCTACCTCATAGATTGTAAGCTCTTGTGTCACCCCTCTACCTCATAGATTGTAAGCTCTTGTGTCACCTCCTCTACCTCATAGATTGTAAGCTCTTGTGTCACCTCCTCTACCTCATAGAGTGTAAGCTCTTGTGTCACCTCCTCTACCTCATAGATTGTAAGCTCTTTGTCCCCCCCCCCCCCTTTGTTTGTCCTTTTTTGCCCCCCCCCCCCCCTTTTTGCTCTTTTTCCCCCCCCCCCCCCCCCCCCCCCCCCCCCCTTGTGTCACCTCCCTCTACCTCATAGATTGTAAGCTCTTGTGTCACCTCCTCTACCTCATAGATTGTAAGCTCTTGTGTCACCTCCTCTACCTCATAGATTGTAAGCTCTTGTGTCACCTCCTCTACCTCATAGATTGTAAGCTCTTGTGTCACCTCCTCTACCTCATAGAGTGTAAGCTCTTGTGTCACCTCCTCTACCTCATAGATTGTAAGCTCTTGTGTCACCTCTACCTCATAGATTGTAAGCTCTTGTGTCACCTCCTCTACCTCATAGATTGTAAGCTCTTGTGTCACCTCCTCTACCTCATAGATTGTAAGCTCTTGTGTCACCTCCTCTACCTCATAGATTGTAAGCTCTTGTGTCACCCCTCTACCTCATAGATTGTAAGCTCTTGTGTCACCTCCTCTACCTCATAGATTGTAAGCTCTTGTGCCCCCCACCTCATAGAGTGTAAGCCCTCTTGTGTCACCCTACCTCATAGATTGTAAGCTCTTGTGTCACCCCTCTACCTCATAGTGTATTGTGTCACCCCCCCTCTTAGATTGTAAGCTCTTGTGTCACCTCTACCTCATAGAGTGTAAGCTCTTGCGAGCAAGGCCCTCAGTCCCAGTGTGTGAATTGAATGTTTCTTTGTAATGTATCTTTTTTGTCAGTACTTGAACCCTACAAATTGTACAGCGCTGCGGAATATGTTGCCACTATATAAATAAAATTTATTATTATTGTATTATAGATGTAGATTTGCAGTTAGGCTAAGTTCCCTCACCCCAGGCCAGACTGATGACTCTTTTGAGACCTTGGCTTTTTTTTTTTTTATAATTTCACAATAGAAAAAAAGTAGCAAGAAATTGTGTGATAAATGTCGCCCTTCTCATTCTGTGACAGACAGGGGGACTCCTATCTCTCTCTATCACTGACACATATAGCCTGGGCTGCTGGACTAACAGTGTGACAGACAGACAGAAGGACTCCTATCTCTCTCTATCACTGACACATACAGCCTGGGCTGCTGGACTAACAGTGTGACAGACAGACAGAAGGACTCCTATCTCTCTCTATCACTGACACATACAGCCTGGGCTGCTGGACTAACAGTGTGACAGACAGACAGGGGACTCCTATCTCTCTCTATCACTGACACATACGGCCTGGGCTGCTGGACTAACAGTGTGACAGACAGGGGGACTCCTATCTCTCTCTATCACTGACACATACGGCCTGGGCTGCTGGACTAACAGTGTGACAGACAGACAGGGGGACTCCTATCTCTCTCTGTCACTGACACATACAGCCTGGGCTGCTGGACTAACAGTGTGACAGACAGACAGGGGGACTCCTATCTCTCTCTATCACTGACACATATAGCCTGGGCTGCTGGACTAACAGTGTGACAGACAGACAGAAGGACTCCTATCTCTCTCTATCACTTACACATACAGCCTGGGCTGCTGGACTAACAGTGTGACAGACAGACAGGGGGACTCCTATCTCTCTCTATCACTGACACATACGGCCTGGGCTGCTGGACTAACAGTGTGACAGACAGACAGAAGGACTCCTATCTCTCTCTATCACTTACACATACAGCCTGGGCTGCTGGACTAACAGTGTGACAGACAGCACAGCAGGGGGACTCCTATCTCTCTCTATCACTGACACATACAGCCTGGGCTGCTGGACTAACAGTGTGACAGACAGACAGGGGGACTCCTATCTCTCTCTATCACTGACACATACAGCCTGGGCTGCTGGACTAACAGTGTGACAGACAGACAGGGGGACTCCTATCTCTCTCTGTCACTGACACATACAGCCTGGGCTGCTGGACTAACAATGTGACAGAGTGAATCCAGTCTCTTATCTCTCCCTATCAATTAAATGTAGTTCTTCTTCTTCTTCAGTCCTAACACTGCACTTCCCCACACTGTATTAACTGTGCATTAATTCCTATCTCTCTTAGACTGACTCTCTAAGACCATATCTCTCTAATCTCTCCCACATAATGGACACCTCCTGTCTGGGCTTTTTATACTGCCTGAGTCGTCAGTGACCTCTGACCTATATTCCTTCACAGGACCCTGATACTCCCTAAATACCATATTAAATATCAAAATGGCAAAATTGTACTTGTAATAGCAAGCATGGCCACACGGTGTGCTGTTGGATAGTAAGATGGTTACGACCAATATGAGCAAGAAGAACCTATCACTTTATCACATGTCTGAAACTGTATGGTGACTCCTAGTGGTGGAAATGTTTAATGCACCTCGGCTGGACACATCATTTCCTACACACTGTAACAGACCCCTAGTATTATCAGGTCGAGCACTTGGTGAATCAGTCATGGACCCCCAGAATTGGAGCCGACATGTTCATTATAGTGATGATACTACGGCACTGTAAGGTCTCCCGCTATAATGTATGCGGTTACTCTCCGGAGAAGGCGGGCGCTCTAGTTCTTCTCAATCCCTTGTGGTCTTCGCTGCCTTTGGGGAATTTTTATAAAGATCACAGATGCATATTATGTTTCCTCTCTGCGCGGATATGTATCGCCCCGCACTGAATATGCATGGCGTCGTGTACACCACAAAGCTGATTACTAATTAATACAGGCGACACGGCGAGGAGCACGCCGGATTTATACACGCCGTTTTCATCTCAAAAATGAGTTTTTTACTTTTATCTTTTGCTTATTGTGAAATTGTAACAAAATCTTCATTCAGGTAATTATTGTTTAGAGACTTGTCCGGTGCAGGCTCTAGAACGCATTCAAAGGCAGCGTCTAAATAAGGATATAGCGGAATATGATGGCGGTTATATCCTCTGAGGTCACCAGTAATAACCAGTAATAAGCAGTATAGGCTCTAATGTATATTATATACAATGTATTGGGGGGTATATATAAGGATATAGCGGAATATGATGGCGGTTATATCCTCTGAGGTCACCAGTAATAACCAGTAATAAGCAGTATAGGCTCTAATGTATATTATATACAATGTATTGGGGGGTGTATATATAAGGATATAGTGGTATATGATGGCGGTTATATCCATTGAGGTCACCACCAATCACCAGTAATAACCAGTATAGGCTCTAATGTATATTATATACAATGTATTGGGGGGTGTATATATATTAGAGCCTATACTGGTGATTGTTGGTGACCTCAGAGGATATAACCGCCATCACTATGGGTATTATTAGTCTATATATGCAGTATATACCCGGTGATGACAGGCACTACCACTATGGGTATTATTAGTATATATATGCAGTATATACCCGGTGATGACAGGCACTACCACTATGGGTATTATTAGTATATATATATGCAGTATATACCCGGTGATGACAGGCACTACCACTATGGGTATTATTAGTGTATATATATGCAGTATATACCCGGTGATGACAGGCACTACCACTATGGGTATTATTAGTATATATATGCAGTATATACCCGGTGATGACAGGCACTACCACTATGGGTATTATTAGTATATATATGCAGTATATACCCGGTGATGACAGGCACTACCACATGGGATATTGTATATGGGTATATACCGGTGATTAATTAAGTATATATATGCAGTATATACCCGGTGATGACAGGCACTACCACTATGGGTATTATTAGTATATATATGCAGTATATACCCGGTGATGACAGGCACTACCACTATGGGTATTATTAGTATATATATGCAGTATATACCCGGGACAGGCACACCACATGGGTATATAGTATATATATGTATATCGATGACAGGCACTACCACTATGGGTATTATTAGTATATATATGCAGTATATACCCGGTGATGACAGGCACTACCACTATGGGTATTATTAGTATATATATGCAGTATATACCCGGTGATGACAGGCACTACCACTATGGGTATTATTAGTATATATATGCAGTATATACCCGGTGATGACAGGCACTACCACTATGGGTATTATTAGTATATATATGCAGTATATACCCGGTGATGACAGGCACTACCACTATGGGTATTATTAGTATATATATGCAGTATATACCCGGTGATGACAGGCACTACCACTATGGGTATTATTAGTATATATATGCAGTATATACCCGGTGATGACAGGCACTACCACTATGGGTATTATTAGTATATATATGCAGTATATACCCGGTGATGACAGGCACTACCACTATGGGTATTATTAGTATATATATGCAGTATATACCCGGTGATGACAGGCACTACCACTATGGGTATTATTAGTATATATATGCAGTATATACCCGGTGATGACAGGCACTACCACTATGGGTATTATTAGTCTATATATATGCAGTATATACCCGGTGATGACAGCCACAGAAGCACTACCACTATGGGTATTATTAGTATATATATGCAGTATATACCTGGTGATGACAGGCACTACCACTATGGGTATTATTAGTATATATATGCAGTATATACCCGGTGATGACAGGCACTACCACTATGGGTATTATTAGTATATATATGCAGTATATACCCGGTGATGACAGGCACTACCACTATGGGTATTATTAGTATATATATACCGTATATACCCGGTGATGACAGGCACTACCACTATGGGTATTATTAGTATATATATGCAGTATATACCCGCGCCCCCGTAAAGCTGTATATGACAGGCACTACCACTATGGGAGTATTATTCAGTATATATATATGCAGTATATACCCGGTGATGACAGGCACTACCACTATGGGTATTATTAGTTATATATATGCAGTATATACCCGGTGATGACAGGCACTACCACTATGGGTTTTATCGCTATTAGTAGTATATATATGCAGTATATACCCGGTGATGACAGGCACTACCAACTATGGGTATTATTAGTATATATATGCAGTATATACCCGGTGATGACAGGCACTACCACTATGGGTATTATTAGTATATATATGCAGTATATACCCGGTGATGACAGGCACTACCACTATGGGTATTATTAGTATATATATGCAGTATATACCCGGTGATGACAGGCACTACCACTATGGGTATTATTAGTATATATATGCAGTATATACCCGGTGATGACAGGCACTACCACTATGGGTATTATTAGTATATATATGCAGTATATACCCGGTGATGACAGGCACTACCACTATGGGTATTATTAGTATATATATGCAGTATATACCCGGTGATGACAGGCACTACCACTATGGGTATTATTAGTATATATATGCGTATAAACCCGGGGATGACAGGCACTACCACTATGGGTATTATTAGTATATATATGCAGTATATACCCGGTGATGACAGGCACTACCACTATGGGTATTATTAGTATATATATGCAGTATATACCCGGTGATGACAGGCACTACCACTATGGGTATTATTAGTATATATATGCAGTATATACCCGGTGATGACAGGCACTACCACTATGGGTATTATTAGTATATATATGCAGTATATACCCGGTGATGACAGGCACTACCACTATGGGTATTATTAGTATATATATGCAGTATATACCCGGTGATGACAGGCACTACCACTATGGGTATTATTAGTATATATATGCAGTATATACCCGGTGATGACAGGCACTACCACTATGGGTATTATTAGTATATATATGCAGTATATACCCGGTGATGACAGGCACTACCACTATGGGTATTATTAGTCTATATATATGCAGTATATACCCGGTGATGACAGGCACTACCACTATGGGTATTATTAGTATATATATGCAGTATATACCCGGTGATGACAGGCACTACCACTATGGGTATTATTAGTATATATATGCAGTATATACCCGGTGATGACAGGCACTACCACTATGGGTATTATTAGTATATATATGCAGTATATACCCGGTGATGACAGGCACTACCACTATGGGTATTATTAGTATATATATGCAGTATATACCCGGTGATGACAGGCACTACCACTATGGGTATTATTAGTTTATATATATATGCAGTATATACCCGGTGATGACAGGCACTACCACTATGGGTATTATTAGTATATATATGCAGTATATACCCGGTGATGACAGGCACTACCACTATGGGTTATTATTAGTATATATATGCAGTATATACCCGGTGATGACAGGCACTACCACTATGGGTATTATTAGTATATATATGCGTATATACCCGGTGATGCAGGCCCCACCCTATGGGTATTATTAGTCTATATATAGCAGTATATACCCGGTGATGACAGGCACTACCACTATGGGTATTATTAGTATATATATGCAGTATATACCCGGTGATGACAGGCACTACCACTATGGGTATTATTAGTATATATATGCAGTATATACCCGGTGATGACAGGCACTACCACTATGGGTATTATTAGTATATATATGCGTCAGTATATACCCGGTGATGACAGGCACTACCACTATGGGTATTATTAGTATATATATGCAGTATATACCCGGTGATGACAGGCACTACCACTATGGGTATTATTAGTATATATATGCAGTATATACCCGGTGATGACAGGCACTACCACTATGGGTATTATTAGTATATATATGCAGTATATACCCGGTGATGACAGGCACTACCACTATGGGTATTATTAGTATATATATGCAGTATATACCCGGTGATGCAGGCACTCCACAAGGGTATATTAGTATATATATGCAGTATATACCCGGTGATGACAGGCACTACCACTATGGGTATTATTAGTATATATATGCAGTATATACCCGGTGATGACAGGCACTACCACTATGGGTTATTATTAATATATATATGCAGTATATACCCGGTGATGACAGGCACTACCACTATGGGTATTATTAGTATATATATGCAGTATATACCCGGTGATGACAGGCACTACCACTATGGGTATTATTAGTATATATATGCAGTATATACCCGGTGATGACAGGCACTACCACTATGGGTATTATTAGTATATATATGCAGTATATACCCGGTGATGACAGGCACTACCACTATGGGTATTATTAGGTATATATATGCAGTATATACCCGGTGATGACAGGCACTACCACTATGGGTATTATTAGTATATATATGCAGTATATACCCGGTGATGACAGGCACTACCACTATGGGTATTATTAGTATATATATGCAGTATATACCCGGTGATGACAGGCACTACCACTATGGGTATTATTAGTATATATATGCAGTATATACATGGTGATGACAGGCACTACCACTATGGGTATTATTAGTATATATATGCAGTATATACCCGGTGATGACAGGCACTACCACTATGGGTATTATTAGTATATATATGCAGTATATACCCGGTGATGACAGGCACTACCACTATGGGTATTATTAGTATATATATGCAGTATATACCCGGTGATGACAGGCACTACCACTATGGGTATTATTAGTATATATATATATAGCAGTATATACCCGGTGATGACAGGCACTACCACTATGGGTATTATTAGTATATATATGCAGTATATACCCGGTGATGCAGGCCCCCCATGGGTATTATTTATATATATGCAGTATATACCCGGTGATGACAGGCACTACCACTATGGGTATTATTAGTATATATATGCAGTATATACCCGGTGATGACAGGCACTACCACTATGGGTATTATTAGTATATATATGCAGTATATACCCGGTGATGACAGGCACTACCAGTATAACGTTATACCCGGGATGCAGGCCCCCCCCCTATGGGTATTATTAGTTATATATATGCAGTATATACCCGGTGATGACAGGCACTACCACTATGGGTATTATTAGTATATATATATGCAGTTTATATACCCGGTGATGACAGGCACTACCACTATGGGTATTATTAGTATATATATATGCAGTATATACCCGGTGATGACAGGCACTACCACTATGGGTATTATTAGTATATATATGCAGTATATACCCGGTGATGACAGGCACTACCACTATGGGTATTATTAGTATATATATGCAGTATATACCCGGTGATGACAGGCACTACCACTATGGGTATTATTAGTATATATATGCAGTATATACCCGGTGATGACAGGCACTACCACTATGGGTATTATTAGTATATATATGCAGTATATACCCGGTGATGACAGGCACTACCACTATGGGTATTATTAGTATATATATGCAGTATATACCCGGTGAGGACAGGCACTACCACTATGGGTATTATTAGTCTATATATATGCAGTATATACCCGGTGATGACAGGCACTACCACTATGGGTATTATTAGTATATATATATATGCAGTATATACCCGGTGATGACAGGCACTACCACTATGGGTATTATTAGTATATATATGCAGTATATACCCGGTGATGACAGGCACTACCACTATGGGTATTATTAGTATATATATGCAGTATATACCCGGTGATGACAGGCACTACCACTATGGGTATTATTAGTCTATATATGCAGTATATACCCGGTGATGACAGGCACTACCACTATGGGTATTATTAATATATATGCAGTATATACCCGGTGATGACAGGCACTACCACTATGGGTATTATTAGTATATATATGCAGTATATACCCGGTGATGACAGGCACTACCACTATGGGTATTATTAGTATATATATGCAGTATATACCCGGTGATGACAGGCACACATGGGTATTAGTATATATATGCAGTATATACCCGGTGATGACAGGCACTACCACTATGGGTATTATTAGTATATATATGCAGTATATACCCGGTGATGACAGTAGGCACTACCACTATGGGTATTATTAGTATATATATGCTTAGGTGATGAAGGCACTACCCTGGTGTAGTGATGACAGGCACTACCACTATGGGTATTATTAGTATATATATGCAGTATATACCCGGTGATGACAGGCACTACCACTATGGGTATTATTAGTATATATATGCAGTATATACCCGGTGATGACAGGCACTACCACTATGGGTATTATTAGTATATATATGCAGTATATACCCGGTGAGACAGGCACACCCATGTATTATTAGTATATATATACAGTATATACACTACCACTACATGGGTATTATTAGTATATATATAGCAGTATATACCCGGTGATGACAGGCACTACCACTATGGGTATTATTAGTATATATATGCAGTATATACCCGGTGATGACAGGCACTACCACTATGGGTATTATTAGTATATATATGCAGTATATACCCGGTGATGACAGGCACTACCACTATGGGTATTATTAGTATATATATGCAGTATATACCCGGTGATGACAGGCACTACCACTATGGGTATTATTAGTCTATATATGCAGTATATACCCGGTGATGACAGGCACTACCACTATGGGTATTATTAGTATATATATGCTATATAGTATATACCCGGTGATGACAGGCACTACCACTATGGGTATTATTAGTATATATATGCAGTATATACCCGGTGATGACAGGCACTACCACTATGGGTATTATTAGTATATATATGCAGTATATACCCGGTGATGACAGGCACTACCACTATGGGTATTATTAGTATATATATGCAGTATATACCCGGTGATGACAGGCACTACCACTATGGGTATTATTAGTATATATATGCAGTATATACCCGGTGATGACAGGCACTACCACTATGGGTATTATTAGTATATATATGCAGTATATACCCGGTGATGACAGGCACTACCACTATGGGTATTATTAGTATATATATGCAGTATATACCCGGTGATGACAGGCACTACCACTATGGGTATTATTAGTATATATATGCAGTATATACCCGGTGATGACAGGCACTACCACTATGGGTATTATTAGTTATATATATGCAGTATATACCCGGTGATGACAGGCACTACCACTATGGGTATTATTAGTATATATATGCAGTATATACCCGGTGATGACAGGCACTACCACTATGGGTATTATTAGTATATATATGCAGTATATACCCGGTGATGACAGGCACTACCACTATGGGTATTATTAGTATATATATGCAGTATATACCCGGTGATGACAGGCACTACCACTATGGGTATTATTAGTATATATATGCAGTATATACCCGGTGATGACAGGCACTACCACTATGGGTATTATTAGTATATATATGCAGTATATACCCGGTGATGACAGGCACTACCACTATGGGTATTATTAGTCTATATATGCAGTATATACCCGGTGATGACAGGCACTACCTCTTGATAGCAGGCTGCAGCTAAAAAGCGATGTGGGAAAACCAACAGCAGAAACGCATTGCGGTTTTTCACAGAAAGTTTGCTGAGTTCTCCTCAGTGGACTTTCTGCTTCAATTATAGTATTGGGAAACCATCGGCGTTTCCGTAGGGATAATTGACATGCTGCAATTTCGATAAAATGTGATGATACAGTACATCCCATTGGTTTCAGAAAACCCCCCTCGTGACCTGGTCCCTCGACCCCTCTTTCCCTGACATTATTTTCACGTTCCCCTGGCACTGTATGTGGCATCACATTAAGCTGCTTGTGATACCTTGTGATAAGCTCTTGTAATGAGGCTCACGTCGCCCGCCGTCTGATTTTCACTCTCCCATCAGGAACCTTTTGTTTCTGGGTTTATGGCCTTGTTGACAACCTCTGGCATTGTAGTGCCCTGCGTGCCCGCTGCCGCCCGCCTTCTCAGGAGCCTTTTTAACATGAGACTATCTTAAACCCTGGAATTAACTCTGAATCCGTCTCATTGTATGATATTGTTCTCTGTCCTCTTCAAAAGGCAAAAAAGACTGGAAAACGGCAATTACCAGAACGTTAAGTACATGCTAAATACCAGGTAATAACCGCCGCAAATCTTTCGTGCTCCAAGCAGACTAACAGTCCATAAAAAGAGCTGATGGCCGATGGTTATTAGTCATCATGACGGGCGGAGAAGATTCTGCACAAAATCAAAGAAATAACCCACAACTTGTTTCTCTTAGCTTCCTATAGATCGATAAATCTCTGACCCTTCACTGTTATCTCCAGCCACTGGGTTCTCTGACCCTTTGATGATGTCTACCACCACTGGGTTCTCTGACCCTTTGATGATGTCTACCACCACTAGGTTCTCTGACCCTTTGATGATGTCTACCACCACTGGATTCTCTGACCCTTTGATGATGTCTACCACCACTAGGTTCTCTGACCCTTTGATGATGTCTACCACCACTGGGTTCTCTGACCCTTTGATGATGTCTACCACCACTAGGTTCTCTGATCCTTTGATGATGTCTACCACCACTGGGTTCTCTGACCCTTTGATGATGTCTACCACCACTGGGTTCTCTGACCCTTTGATGATGTCTACCACCACTGGGTTCTCTGATCCTTTGATGATGTCTACCACCACTGGGTTCTCTGATCCTTTGATGATGTCTACCACCACTGGGTTCTCTGATCCTTTGATGATGTCTACCACCACTGGGTTCTTTGACCATTCAGTATTATCTCCCACCACTGGGTTCCTTGACCATTTGATGTTATGACCATCGTGGTTCCACCTTCACATTTCATCACTTTCTTTCCTCCAGAATGTGCCTTTTACCATTTACATATAATATGTTGTGTTGCTAAGAAACAGAAGTGTAAACAAGGAAGTGATTCCAGAAATCTGTAAACAAATCATTATTTCATTATTACGTGTTGGCAAACATCAGACGCCAGGGGCCGGTTTTGCGTTTTTTTGTTTATTCTTTTCACCAAAGTTTCTTCATAGCCTTTAACCTTCCATCCCAGAAGCTGAAATGCTGATGATTGCAGGGGAGGCCGACTATACCGAATGCCAAGATTCCAGATCATTCTCTCTACTGGACAGGGTGGGGGGTAAGATATTGCTGCTTTTGAGCCACAGGGGGAAATTTAAGATTGCCGGCATTCTCATTGTATGTTTTTGTATTTTCTGTCTTGGCAGAAGATTTGGCTGATTCTTGAGACACAGAACTCATTATAAATCCAGCAGCTCCTCTGGCCTAAAGTGCTCCTCCGCTGAAATCTACGTCAGCCCATAGTCCTCGCCATGCCTCCTTTTCAGAGACTGGAGAGAGCGGAGTTACAGCAACACTTGAAGCAAACCCCATGTAGCGAGCCGCAGTCAAAAAGCGATGAAGTGTAAAACATGGTAGGTGGAGGATGGTGTAGACTGAAGGGTTGGTTGCTACATACTCTCGACATCCATGTGCCACAACTTACTACTCACCACAGATTGAGGGTGGTCTTACAGTAAGACTCTTGGATGTGGTAGATTCTATGTATCAACATCTATGACCATATGAGAGCACTTAGAAGCCTTCTCCAGTCATCCTCTGCGGCAGCGACAAACCTATAGGAGGCCTAAAGGGTTTTCCACTTAAGGAGACACTGGCCCAATGGCACATGGCAGGTGGAGGAGCTGGTATGGATTCTCTATACATATTCCCCTGAGAAGAGGAGGAAGAGGGGGAGGAGGCTTTATATAAGGCCATTGGACAGGAAGTATGCCCATAATACTCTCTCATAGAAGTCAATAGGTTCACAGTATCTCTTTACCTGCCCAACAACATGTGTACAGATCACAGAGCATGCTCACTACATTCAGTCTATAAGTTATAGTCATAGCTCACCTCATGCTCTTCCCTGGCTTTTAATCATTGAGCATGCTCACTACATTGGTCCATAAAAGTCAATAGGTAATGGTAACAGCACATAGCAGATTTTTCAATTCCCAATGAATTTCCGGGAGACTCCTAAAAAGTGGGGTGACCTCAAAAACTCCTGGAAGAGTGAGTAAGCCTCCCCAGCCTGTCAGATGCTCATTGTATATGTGACCCTGGAACTTTATGTGCCAATCATGTCCAGAAAAAGGGCAAAACAAAAAATGCCCAAGTCACAAAAAGAGAGCATCTCAAGGGGCAAAACGAGGATGTGGTCCTGCCTACAGTGGATGAAGCCCCACCCACAAGTGCGTGATCTCACATGAAAAATTTATATTCCATTCCCCCACGGCTTCATCCAAAAATTTTGGCTTAATATACCTCTAATCATAGAGCATGCCCAAAATATTCTATCATAGAAGTCAATAGATAACAAGAGCACCTTACTTCTCCCTCCCTGCACGTACATCTCCAGTCACAGAGCATGCTCACTACATTCTATCATAGAAGTCTATAGATAATAACAGCTTACTTCCCCCTCCCTGCACATATACCCATCATAGAGCATGCCCACTACATTCTATCATAGAAGTCTATAGATAATAACAGCTTACTACTCCCCCTCCCTGCACATATACCCATCATAGAGCATGCCCACTACATTCTATCATAGAAGTCGATAGATGAGGATAACAGCTTACTTCCCCCTCCCTGCACGTATACCCATTACAGAGCATGCCCACTACATTCTATCATAGACGTCAATAGATAATGATAGCAGCTTACTTCCCCCCCTCCCTGCATGCATACCAGTCACGGCTTGCATTCTGTCAAGCAGATCTCTGAGTACTGTATACAGCAGCTCAGACAAGATGGCCGCCTCATAATCATTTACAGAAAAATAATTAAAATATTCCAAAATGAGAAAGTAAAAACACATTACAAGAAAAGATTCTGAGACGGGATTCAGTGTCACTCCCTGCTCTAATCTATAAAACAATCTGAAGAAATCTGACAAGTCTGAACATCCCTTTCATTCTAGATTTTTCGTCTTGCAGGAAGCGTCTCCCTTGCTTTGCTCTTTCTGTTTCTTTTCTGTCTAGATTTCCAATTTTTCTGCCTTACACAAATAAAAGTAAAGGACCCCGGCAGCGATTAATGGAGACGCCCCCCAGGACACGGCAGACATCCGCCTGTGCCATTGTATTACAGAGAGATGGCGATGACCCCAGTGTGATCAGAGTCCAATCCCTCCACTCTAATTATCAGGCAATAATACCCACAAACAGTCTGCACCGCCACTCGGACTCCGTAAATTACACTTTTTGGAGATAAGGGTCAAGTTTACATGTTTAATTATGTTACACAGTTAAGATTTATCTTCACGAAATACAATATAAGAAGAATCTGCAGGATCAGGGAAGTCTCCAGCTTCTTTTTTTAAAGGGGTAAATTCTTTTAACATCATGTTATTATTGTCTGATGTTCTGATATATTCATTTTAATATATGGGGGGATTTTGTTCATTATAAGGGGTAATTGTCTCTGAAAACTCTAAATGCCTGAATTTCATTATGAAGTTACCATTGGAGGGAGCTGTAGAGCTTACTGCATATAGTTATATACACTCACCACTAGGGGGAGCTCAGGAGATTACTGCATATAGTTATATACATCCACCACTAGGGGGAGCTCAGGAGATTACTACATATAGTTATATACATCCACCACTAGGGGGAGCTCAGGAGATTACTACATATAGTTATATACACTCACCACTAGGGGGAGCTCAGGAGATTACTGCATATAGTTATATACATCCACCACTAGGGGGAGCTCAGGAGATTACTGCATATAGTTATATACATCCACCACTAGGGGGAGCTCAGGAGATTACTGCATATAGTTATATACATCCACCACTAGGGGGAGCTCAGGAGATTACTGCATATAGTTATATACATCCACCACTAGGGGGAGCTCAGGAGATTACTGCATATAGTTATATACACTCACCACTAGGGGGAGCTCAGGAGATTGCTGCATATAGTTATATACATCCACCACTAGGGGGAGCTCAGGAGATTACTACATATAGTTATATACACTCACCACTAGGGGGAGCTCAGGAGATTACTGCATATAGTTATATACATCCACCACTAGGGGGAGCTCAGGAGATTACTGCATATAGTTATATACACTCACCACTAGGGGGAGCTCAGGAGCTTACTGCATATAGTTATATACATCCACCACTAGGGGGAGCTCAGGAGATTACTACATATAGTTATATACACTCACCACTAGGGGGAGCTCAGGAGATTACTGCATATAGTTATATACATCCACCACTAGGGGGAGCTCAGGAGATTACTGCATATAGTTATATACATCCACCACTAGGGGGAGCTCAGGAGATTACTGCATATAGTTATATACATCCACCACTAGGGGGAGCTCAGGAGATTACTACATATAGTTATATACACTCACCACTAGGGGGAGCTCAGGAGATTACTGCATATAGTTATATACATCCACCACTAGGGGGAGCTCAGGAGATTACTGCATATAGTTATATACATCCACCACTAGGGGGAGCTCAGGAGATTACTGCATATAGTTATATACATCCACCACTAGGGGGAGCTCAGGAGATTACTGCATATAGTTATATACATCCACCACTAGGGGGAGCTCAGGAGATTACTACATATAGTTATATACACTCACCACTAGGGGGAGCTCAGGAGATTACTACATATAGTTATATACATCCACCACTAGGGGGAGCTCAGGAGATTACTACATATAGTTATATACATACACCACTAGGGGGAGCTCAGGATATTACTGTATATAGTTATATACATCCACCACTAGGGGGAGCTCAGGAGATTACTACATATAGTTATATACACTCACCACTAGGGGGAGCTCAGGAGATTACTACATATAGTTATATACATCCACCACTAGGGGGAGCTCAGGAGATTACTGCATATAGTTATATACATCCACCACTAGGGGGAGCTCAGGAGATTACTACATATAGTTATATACATCCACCACTAGGGTGAGCTCAGGAGATTACTACATATAGTTATATACATACACCACTAGGGGGAGCTCAGCACATTACTACATATAGTTATATACATCCACCACTAGGGGGAGCTCAGGAGATTACTGCATATAGTTATATACATCCACCAATAGGGGGAGCTCAGCACATTACTACATATAGTTATATACACTCTCCACTAGGGTGAGCTCAGCACATTACTACATATAGTTATATACATCCACCACTAGGGGGAGCTCAGGAGATTACTACATATAGCTATATACATCCACCACTAGGGGGAGCTCAGGAGATTACTACATATAGTTATATACATCCACCACTAGGGGGAGCTCAGGATATTACTGTATATAGTTATATACATCCACCACTAGGGGGAGCTCAGGAGATTACTGTATATAGATATATACACCCACCACTAGGGGGAGCTCAGGAGATTACTACATATAGCTATATACATCCACCACTAGGGGGAGCTCAGCACATTACTACATATAGTTATATACATCCACCACTAGGGGGAGCTCAGGAGATTACTTTATATAGGTATATACATCCACCACTAGGGGGAGCTCAGGAGATTACTACATATAGTTATATACATCCACCACTAGGGGGAGCTCAGGAGATTACTACATATAGTTATATACATCCGCGACTAGGGGGAGCTCAGGAGATTACTGTATATAGTTATATACATCCACCACTAGGGGGAACTCAGGAGATTACTACATATAGTTATATACATACACCACTAGGGGGAGCTCAGGAGATTACTACATATAGTTATATACATCCACCACTAGGGGGAGCTCAGGAGATTACTACATATAGTTATATACATCCACCACTAGGGTGAGCTCAGGAGATTACTACATATAGTTATATACATCCACCACTAGGGGGAGCTCAGGATATTACTATATATAGTTATATACACCCACCACTAGGGGGAGCTCAGGAGATTACTACGTATAGTTATATACATGCACCACTAGGGGGAGCTCAGCAGATAACAACGTATAGTCATATACATCCACCACTAGGGGGATCTCAGCACATTACTACATATAGTTATATACATCCACCACTAGGGGGAGCTCAGGAGATTACTACATATAGTTATATACATCCACCACTAGGGGGAGCTCAGCACATTACTACATATAGTTATATACATCCACCACTAGGGGGAGCTCAGGAGATTACTGTATATAGGTATATACATCCACCACTAGGGGGAGCTCAGGAGATTACTACATATAGTTATATACATCCACCACTAGGGGGAGCTCAGGAGATTACTACATATAGTTATATACATCCACCACTAGGGGGAGCTCAGGAGACTACTACATATAGCTATATACATCCACCACTAGGGGGAGCTCAGGAGATTACTACATATAGCTATATACATCCACCACTAGGGGGAGCTCAGGAGATTACTACATATAGTTATATACATCCACCACTAGGGGGAGCTCAGGAGATTACTACATATAGTTATATACATCCACCACTAGGGGGAGCTCAGGAGATTACTACATATAGCTATATACATCCACCACTAGGGGGAGCTCAGGAGATTACTGTATATAGTGATATACATCCACCACTAGGGGGAGCTCAGGAGATTACTGTATATAGTGATATACATCCACCACTAGGGGGAGCTCAGGAGATTACTACATATAGTTATATACATCCATCACTAGGGGGAGCTCAGGAGATTACTGCATATAGTTATATACATCCACCAATAGGGGGAGCTCAGCACATTACTACATATAGTTATATACACTCTCCACTAGGGTGAGCTCAGCACATTACTACATATAGTTATATACATCCACCACTAGGGGGAGCTCAGGAGATTACTACACATAGTTATATACATCCACCACTAGGGGGAGCTCAGGAGATTACTACATATAGCTATATACATCCACCACTAGGGGGAGCTCAGGAGATTACTACATATAGTTATATACATCCACCACTAGGGGGAGCTCAGGATATTACTGTATATAGTTATATACATCCACCACTAGGGGGAGCTCAGGATATTACTGTATATAGTTATATACATCCACCACTAGGGGGAGCTCAGGAGATTACTGTATATAGTGATATACATCCACCACTAGGGGGAGCTCAGGAGATTACTACATATAGTTATATACATCCACCACTAGGAGGAGCTCAGGAGATTACTACATATAGTTATATACATCCGCCACTAGGGGTCACCTAGTACCCATTATTTCCTCATTGGAATCGCTTGTGGTCACCTGACTGTACAGTTAATTTTCCTTCCGCTCCCATCCCCCGACCACTATTGGATAAACAGCTGTTACTATTCCCACCTCACCATGAATTACTCCATTCCGGGGTCATTCCAGATACGATACGTCTGTTACCTGTAGTTCCATTCCTTTTTGTATTTCACTCTTTCCCTTCTGTGAAGTTTTTCACTTTGTCAGTTTCCATCCTCGGGTACTACGGATAAGCCTCATCAGACGCCAGAGACGGCGGTGGCTCCAACACATTGTCACCGCAGAGGATGCGTGTTTTCTGTGCAGATATTTCCATGTATTTTACATGTGGCTTACATCAGACAGACTCTGATATTGACCTAGATTACACTTTCTGGAATGTTCCGCTCCCATCACGTCCTATAAATATTGGATTCCGGCACTTTCTGGGGCTTTTGATTTGATTTCTGCTCAAAGTGCTATAAATCTGGAGCGTCTCCAAGTCGTGTAATTAGACGTTGTATCCGCCAAGTCTTCTGTTCTACTGGTGAGGAGTCTTCTGGGGTCTCGCAGGTCGTTGTCCTCACCGGCCACCTCCATGTATTAGACCTTCTAAGGTCACAGTCCCCAACCCCTCCAGCCACTGCCTGCGGCTTCCAGAACATTCCTTTGGTATTTTCATGATAGTTTTTGGACCATTGTGTTTTGATAGTGGTCACCCTGCCCCCACCACCATACTTACCACCAGCATAGACACTGTGCCCCTCCATATAATACAGAGGTCTGCTATGGGCTCAGCCGACTAATGGGCTCCAAATCTGGGATCAGTACAAGATGGGATCATAGTGTGCGCATGAACAGATGAAGATAGAAAGTATCAGACAAGACGATCCATCCGGCATGATAGAAAACTCCTTACAGTTTTTTCCGGATTATTTTCTATCAATGCAAATCCTTGTGAAGATGGGAATGGCTGTCCATAGCCCAAGGGCCGGGTCCTCCAGCTCGGCAGTGCTGCTCGACTCTCACCATAGAGATTCCCAGCACACTAGCTCCTGTTTGCAATCGCCGCCTTAAGGTTTCCATGACCACCAAGCAAACTCAGCTTGGGTCTGCGAAGGCTGTCAGAACTTTAACCCCTTCCTGCCGCAGGTTATTTTTTGTTTTCGTTTTTGACTCCCCGCCTTCCAAACTCCATAAGCCATATTGTTCTCCATATTGGTACCATTTAATATTCTGTCCGATGTCCTGGGAAGCTGGAAAATAATTCAGAATGGGGTGGAATTGGAGAAAAAAGTGCGTTTGTGCGACTTTCTTATGGGCTTTGTATTTACGGCGTTCACTCTGCAGCCACAATGACCTGTCACCTCTATTCTATGTTTCCGTACGATTCTGGAGATACCAAATCGATATAGTTTTTTGGGGGTTTTTTAACGCTTTAACCCCTTTAAATAAAATCCAAAACTTTGCAAAAAAAACATTTCTTGGAATTTTATTATATTTCTGTATATGGGGACGTATAAGGCGTCTTTCTTTGCAGGGCCAGGTGTACTTTTTAGTTATAGCATTTTGGGGAATGTCTAATGTTTTGATTACTTTTTACTCAAATTTTTATGGGAAGCGAAACAGCGAAAAAACGGCTGTTTGGCTCTTTAGATGTTTTTTCCCACTAGGGAAAAATATTTTTATATGTTTGCAGATGGGAATGTATAATCTGTTTGTTTACTCTTATTTCAATCTAGGGAAAAGGGGGTGATTTTAATTTTTAGTTTTTTTATTTTTTTTTTTTATTTACATATATATTAATTTTTTTTTTATTTTTATTTTATTAGCCCCCCTAGGTCCCATGGAATGGGATATGGGACTTTCACTATGTTACTATTTCGGTTAATAAGACACAGACCAGAGATTAAGCGTTCAGGCGGGGTATTGGATCCTTGCTGACGTGCAGTCATGTGCCGGTGATTGTCTAATGCCCTCGCTAGTGAAGACTTGTTTAGTGCTGACTCCTGGTTCTGACTTCTGGCTTTGTTCTCTTGGTTAACCTCCTTGGTGACTGATTTGGATTTGGATTTGACTTCTTGGATTTGACTTCGGCTTGGACTCTCCACTGATACTCGGCTTCTCCTTACACTCCGCTTGTTGGTTTCTCTCCACCTAAGGTAACCGATTTTGCTCATTATATCTGTTAGATCCCCTGTTGTCTTACACTTGTCCTGGCTTTGTGACCTGAGTCCCGAGCGGTCAAGTCCATCCTGCCTTACGGCGGCCTCTGGTGAAAACATTGTGGGTGCCGTAGACTCCTCCTTCCAGGATAGTGTTGGATTATAGGTAGAAGTTTACTTGTGGAATTCAGACTTAATCTGTTCCCAGGTAATTTTAGGGAATATGTCTACCTGGGAATTGCTTATGTTGCAAATCCATGACAGTAGATGCCTATACCAGGGGTCAGCAACCTTCAGCACTCCAGCTGCTGTGAAACTACAACTCCCAACATGATCCATTCACTTCCATGGGAGTTCCAAGAACAGCAGAGCAAATATGCATGCTGGTAGTAGTAGTTCTACAACAGCTGGCGTGCCGAATGTTGCCTACCCCTGTGCTACACTATTTCCATAGCCTCCATTATCCTGGAATCTGCACACTTCGGCCTGATCCCTTCCCTGTGATGATTTCTGCATATGGTTCATGCTTGTTTGGTGGTTGGGTTCTTCTTGATTTAGTGATGTCAGAGCTGTGATGCGTGATCTTAGCCAATCAGAAGTTTTCACTTCTTCTCACAGCTCGCACTCTCACAAAAACACTGCAACTGCTATAGGTGAGGATAATTATAGGTGAGGATACCAGTGGGTGAGGATAGTTATAGGTGAGGATACTCCTGGGTGAGGATAGTTATAGGTGAGGACACCAGTGGGTGAGGATAGTTATAGGTGAGGATACCAGTGGGTGAGGATAGTTATAGGTGAGGACACCAGTGGGTGAGGATAGTTATAGGTGAGGATACTCCTGGGTGAGGATAGTTATAGGTGAGGATAGTTCTAGGTGAGGACACCAGTGGGTGAGGATAGTTATAGGTGAGGATACTCCTGGGTGAGGATAGTTCTAGGTGAGGACACCAGTGGGTGAGGATAGTTATAGGTGAGGATACTCCTGGGTGAGGATAGTTATAGGTGAGGACACCAGTGGGTGAGGATAGTTATAGGTGAGGACACCAGTGGGTGAGGATAGTTATAGGTGAGGATACCCCTGGCCCCGGTGAGGATAGTTATAGGTGAGGATACCAGTGGGTGAGGATAGTTATAGATGAGGATACTCCTGGGTGAGGATAGTTATAGGTGAGGACACCAGTGGGTGAGGATAGTTATAGGTGAGGACACCAGTGGGTGAGGATAGTTATAGGTGAGGATACTCCTGGGTGAGGATAGTTATAGGTGAGGACACCAGTGGGTGAGGATAGTTATAGGTGAGGACACCAGTGGGTGAGGATAGTTATAGGTGAGGATACCCCTGGGTGAGGATAGTTATAGGTGAGGATACCCGTGGGTGAGGATAGTTATAGGTGAGGACACCAGTGGGTGAGGATAGTTATAGGTGAGGATACCAGTGGGTGAGGATAGTTATAGGTGAGGACACCAGTGGGTGAGGATAGTTATAGGTGAGGATACCCCTGGGTGAGGATAGTTATAGGTGAGGACACCAGTGGGTGAGGATAGTTATAGGTGAGGATACTCCTGGGTGAGGATAGTTATAGGTGAGGATAGTTATAGGTGAGGACACCAGTGGGTGAGGATAGTTATAGGTGAGGATACTCCTGGGTGAGGATAGTTATAGGTGAGGACACCAGTGGGTGAGGATAGTTATAGGTGAGGACACCAGTGGGTGAGGATAGTTATAGGTGAGGATACCCCTGGGTGAGGATAGTTATAGGTGAGGATACTCCTGGGTGAGGATAGTTATAGGTGAGGACACCAGTGGGTGAGGATAGTTATAGGTGAGGATACCAGTGGGTGAGGATAGTTATAGGTGAGGACACCAGTGGGTGAGGATAGTTATAGGTGAGGATACCCGTGGGTGAGGATAGTTATAGGTGAGGACACCAGTGGGTGAGGATAGTTATAGGTGAGGACACCAGTGGGTGAGGATAGTTATAGGTGAGGATACCAGTGGGTGAGGATAGTTATAGGTGAGGACACCAGTGGGTGAGGATAGTTATAGGTTAGGATAGTTATAGATGAGGATACCAGTGGGTGAGGATAGTTATAGGTGAGGATAGTTATAGGTGAGGATACCAGTGGGTGAGGATAGTTATAGGTGAGGATACCAGTGGGTGAGGATAGTTATAGGTGAGGATACCAGTGGGTGAGGATAGTTATAGATGAGGATACCAGTGGGTGAGGATAGTTATAGGTGAGGACACCAGTGGGTGAGGATAGTTATAGGTTAGGATAGGTATAGGTGAGGATACCAGTGGGTGAGGATAGTTATAGGTGAGGATACCAGTGGGTGAGGATAGTTATAGGTGAGGACACCAGTGGGTGAGGATAGTTATAGGTGAGGACACCAGTGGGTGAGGATAGTTATAGGTGAGGATACCCCTGGGTGAGGATAGTTATAGGTGAGGATACCCCTGGGTGAGGATAGTTATAGGTGAGGATACCCCTGGGTGAGGATAGTTATAGATGAGGATACCAGTGGATGAGGATAGTTATAGGTGAGGATACCAGTGGGTGAGGATAGTTATAGGTGAGGATAGTTATAGGTGAGGAGACCAGTGGATGGGGATAGTTATAGGTGAAGATACCAGTGGGTGAGGATAGTTATAGGTGAGGACACCAGTGGGTGAGGATAGTTATAGGTGAGAACACCACTGGGTGAGGATAGTTATAGATGAGGATACCCCTGGGTGAGGATAGTTATAGGTGAGGACACCAGTGAGTGAGGATAGTTATAGGTGAGGATACCAGTGGGTGAGGATAGTTATAGGTTAGGATAGTTATAGGTGAGGATACCAGTGGGTGAGGATAGTTATAGATGAGGATACCAGTGGGTGAGGATAGTTATAGGTGAGGATAGTTATAGGTGAGGACACCAGTGGGTGAGGATAGTTATAGGTGAGGATACCAGTGGATGAGGATAGTTATAGGTGAGGACACCAGTGGGTGAGGATAGTTATAGGTTAGGATAGTTATAGGTGAGGATAGTTATAGGTGAGGACACCAGTGGGTGAGGATAGTTATAGGTGAGGATACCAGTGGATGAGGATAGTTATAGGTGAGGACACCAGTGGGTGAGGATAGTTATAGGTTAGGATAGTTATAGGTGAGGATAGTTATAGGTGAGGATACCGCTGGGTGAGGATAGTTATAGGTTAGGATAGTTATAGGTGAGGAAACCCCTGGGTGAGGATAGTTATAGGTGAGGATACCAGTGGGTGAGGATAGTTATAGGTGAGGATACCAGTGGATGAGGATAGTTATAGGTGAGGACACCAGTGGGTGAGGATAGTTATAGGTGAGGATACTCCTGGGTGAGGATAGTTATAGGTGAGGATACCAGTGGATGAGGATAGTTATAGGTGAGGACACCAGTGGGTGAGGATAGTTATAGGTTAGGATACCAGTGGATGAGGATAGTTATAGGTGAGGACACCAGTGGGTGAGGATAGTTATAGGTGAGGATAGTTATAGGTGAGGACACCAGTGGGTGAGGATAGTTATAGGTGAGGACACCAGTGGGTGAGGATAGTTATAGGTGAGGATACCCCTGGGTGAGGATAGTTATAGGTGAGGATACCCCTGGGTGAGGATAGTTATAGATGAGGATACCAGTGGATGAGGATAGTTATAGGTGAGGATACCAGTGGGTGAGGATAGTTATAGGTGAGGATAGTTATAGGTGAGGAGACCAGTGGATGGGGATAGTTATAGGTGAAGATACCAGTGGGTGAGGATAGTTATAGGTGAGGACACCAGTGGGTGAGGATAGTTATAGGTGAGAACACCACTGGGTGAGGATAGTTATAGATGAAGATACCCCTGGGTGAGGATAGTTATAGGTGAGGACACTAGTGAGTGAGGATAGTTATAGGTGAGGACACCAGTGGGTGAGGATAGTTATAGGTGAGGATACCAGTGGGTGAGGATAGTTATAGGTTAGGATAGTTATAGGTGAGGATACCAGTGGGTGAGGATAGTTATAGATGAGGATACCAGTGGGTGAGGATAGTTATAGGTGAGGATAGTTATAGGTGAGGACACCAGTGGGTGAGGATAGTTATAGGTTAGGATAGTTATAGGTGAGGACAGTTATAGGTGAGGATAGTTATAGGTGAGGACACCAGTGGGTGAGGATAGTTATAGGTGAGGACACCTGTGGGTGAGGATAGTTATAGGTGAGGACAGTTATAGGTGAGGATAGTTATAGGTGAGGACACCAGTGGGTGAGGATAGTTATAGGTGAGGATACCAGTGGGTGAGGATAGTTATAGGTGAGGACACCAGTGGGTGAGGATAGTTATAGGTGAGGATACCAGTGGATGAGGATAGTTATAGGTGAGGACACCAGTGGGTGAGGATAGTTATAGGTTAGGATAGTTATAGGTAAGGATAGTTATAGGTGAGGATACCGCTGGGTGAGGATAGTTATAGGTTAGGATAGTTATAGGTGAGGAAACCCCTGGGTGAGGATAGTTATAGGTGAGGATACCAGTGGGTGAGGATAGTTATAGGTGAGGATACCAGTGGATGAGGATAGTTATAGGTGAGGACACCAGTGGGTGAGGATAGTTATAGGTGAGGATACTCTTGGGTGAGGATAGTTATAGGTGAGGATACCAGTGGATGAGGATAGTTATAGGTGAGGACACCAGTGGGTGAGGATAGTTATAGGTTAGGATACCAGTGGATGAGGATAGTTATAGGTGAGAACACCAGTGGGTGAGGATAGTTATAGGTTAGGATAGGTAGTTATAGGTGAGGATAGTTATAGGTGAGGATAGTTATAGGTGAGGAGACCAGTGGATGGGGATAGTTATAGGTGAGGATACCCCTGGGTGAGGATAGTTATAGGTGAGGATACCAGTGGGTGAGGATAGTTATAGGTGAGGATACCAGTGGGTGAGGTTAATGATTTCGCCACACGTCTTTCTTACAGACACATAGATTGATTCCAAATCACTAGACAGTGAGACCATAATGAGGAGAATTGATGGTACTCCGGAGCATTGGCTACTGTGATACAGCGGGTCTGAGCCTTGTATTATGAGGAGGGGGCTGCTCTTAGCTCATACCCATCACACTGCGTTCTCTCTAGAATAAAACCCTGGGGTCACTTTATTGCCAGTTAGGCGAGCATAACACTTGTGTCTTACACAATCGCATTAGTCGTGGCCTTTCGCTTCTGTGAGCAATTCTACATGAAAGTAAATCATTTGGATTGAAGGTTTCATCCGCTCATGTGTAGTAAACGCGCTATTGATGTGCACGGCTAAAGCTTCGACAATCCGGGTAGTGTCTGAAGCCTCACACACAATGTTTATCTGTCAATTTTGGCTTGACCTCCAGTGGGACCTTTGCTGGGGTCTCAACACATGTAACTTGAGAGTCTTTGGAGAGAAGACCTTTAGGACTAGAGGTGGCGATTCAGGGATCATACAGCCTAGTTGGTGGAGGGGTACTCACTGGAATCAACACAAGACTCCAGGCCGGAACTGCATGAATTAGGGAAGCCAAGCTCTCCAGGGGTGGATAGCACTATGAATGGACGAGCTCCTCTGACAACCAACACACCAGTCACCTCTTATAGTAAGAGCAGTCAGTCTTGGTGTAAAGTTCATCTACTTGTGCTATATACTGTATATAACTGTCCAATGGATATTGACTCATCATCATTTACTCCAGCAATGAACGGTCACAGGCAGAGCCTATAGACATAAGACAATTGCGTTCTTATGTAGTAGAGGGGCAGACAGACCCCTCACCCACCAGTACCTGAGCAGTACTATTACCTCTGCGCCCCTACAGCTCCCCCTGTGTTGATGATGATGCATTATAAATCACTGCCCTGTTCTTAGCACCATAGATGAGATACGGGAGACAGTGTGTGCGTCTGGCTATCGCGCAGATGACTGGACATGGTGGAGAGCTGCTTCTTGGCGATCTTACATTCAGCTCCAGAACCTTCTTATCGTCTTTGCTCCTTTTTTATAATACACACTATTTTTGTCCATTTAATGGCAGTTAAGCCATTAATCTCAAAGACTGTAATTTCCTAAATAATCGCTCACCTACAGGGACAATAAGGTAAACACAAGGCGAGTGACGCTCCTGCCGCGCAGCCACTATTCAGCAACCTCCCTGTACCGTAAGTGCCGCCATTTTCTCTGCGATACACAAGCTAAAGAGAACTAAAAATACAGAAAAGATTATTTCTAAGAAATGTGGAAAATACTAAATACTATGTATATAATGTATATAGTTTAATATCAAGACCAGAGGAGGTCAGGAAGGGAATCACACTGTATATAATGTATATAGTGTAATATCAGGACCAGAGGAGGTCAGGAAGGGAATCACACTGTATATAATGTATATAGTTTAAGATCAGGACCAGAGGAGGTCAGGAAGGGAATCACACTGTATATAATGTATATAGTGTAATATCAGGACCAGAGGAGGTCAGGAAGGGAATCACACTGTATATAATGTATATAGTGTAATATCAGGACCAGAGGAGGTCAGGAAGGGAATCACACTGTATATAATGTATATAGTGTAATATCAGGACCAGAGGAGGTCAGGAAGGGAATCACACTGTATATAATGTATATAGTGTAATATCAGGACCAGAGGAGGTCAGGAAGGGAATCACACTGAATATAATGTATATAGTGTAATATCAGGACCAAAGGAGATCAGGAAGGGAATCACACTGTATATAATGTATATAGTGTAATATAAGGACCAGAGGAGGTCAGGAAGGGAATCACACTGTATATACTGCAATATCAGGACCAAAGGAGATCAGGAAGGGAATCGTACTATATATAATGTATATAGTGTAATATCAGGACCAGAGGAGGTCAGGAAGGGAATCACACTGTATATAGTGTAAAATCAGGAACAAAAGCTGATGAATGGTTGTAACGCAGGATAGTCCGGATGGTGGATAAGCAGCCCCAATCTAGTGCCAGAGTCATCCAAGCTGTCCTGTAGGCTCAGGGGGCATCAGTTTCAGCACGGACTATCAGTCAGGAGACCCAGGAGGACCCCACTGCGGACACAGACAAAAAAAGCCAAAATCCTTCTGGGAAACGTCTTATGGACAGAGGAGACCAAGACAGAGCTTTTTGGTAAAGCCGATCATTCTACCGTTTACTGAAAATGGAATACAGAGGCCTACAAAGAGAAGAGCACAGGACCCACAGTCACATATGGAGGGTTTGGGGATGTTTTGCGGCCTCTGACACTGGGTGCCCTGACTGTGTACAAGGCATCATGAAATCTGAAGGTTACCAAAGAATTTTGGGTCTCAATGTAGGGCCCAGTGTCAGAAAGCTGGGTTTGTGTCCTGAGTCCTGGGTCTTCCAGCAGGACAATGACCCCAAACATACTTAACAAAGCCCCCAGAAATGGATGGAAACAAAGTTGGAGAGTCCTGAAGTGTCCGCAATGAGTTCGGATCTAAATCCCACTGATCACCTGTGGAGAGATCTTACAATTACTGGAGGAGAAGAGAAGGAGGGGCCCCCAAATATGAGAGACCTGGAGTCGTCCACACAAGAAGAGGAGCCCCAAATATGAGAGACCTGGAGCCGTCCACACAAGAAGAGGGGCCCCAAATATGAGAGACCTGGAGCCGTCCACACAAGAAGAGGGGCCCCAAATACGAGAGACCTGGAGCCGTCCACACAAGAAGAGGGGCCCCAAATATGAGAGACCTGGAGCCATCCACACAAGAGGGCAAGAGCCCAAAAAGGGGCCCCAAATATGAGAGACCTGGAGCCGTCCACACAAGAAGAGGGGCCCCAAATATGAGAGACCTGGAGCCGTCCACACAAGAAGAGGAGCCCCAAATATGAGAGACCTGGAGCCTTCTGCACAAGAAGAGGGGCCCCCAAATATGAGAGATCTGGAGCCGTCCACACAAAAAGAGGGGCCCCCAAATATGAGAGACCTGGAGCCGTCCACACAAGAAGAGGAGCCCCCAAATATGAGAGATCTGGAGCCGTCCACACAAGAAGAGGGGCCCCCAAATATGAGAGACCTGGAGCCGTCTGCACAAGAAGAGGGGCCCCCAAATATGAGAGACCTGGAGCCGTCTGCACAAGAAAAGGGGCCCCCAAATATGAGAGACCTGGAGCCGTCCACACAAGAGGGGCCCCCAAATATGAGAGACCTGGAGCCTTCTGCACAAGAAGAGGAGCCCCAAATATGAGAGACCTGGAGCCGTCTGCACAAGAAGAGGGGCCCCCAAATATGAGAGACCTGGAGCCTTCTGCACAAGAAGAGGAGCCCCAAATATGAGAGACCTGGAGCCGTCTGCACAAGAAGAGGGGCCCCCAAATATGAGAGACCTGGAGCCTTCTGCACAAGAAGAGGAGCCCCAAATATGAGAGACCTGGAGCCTTCTGCACAAGAAGAGGGGCCCCCAAATATGAGAGACCTGGAGCCGTCTGCAGAAGAAGAGGGGCCCCAAATATGAGAGACCTGGAGCCGTCCACACAAGAAGAGGGGCCCCCAAATATGAGAGACCTGGAGCCTTCTGCACAAAAAGAGGGGCCCCCGAATATGAGAGACCTGGAGCCGTCTGCAGAAGAAGAGGGGCCCCCAAATATGAGAGACCTGGAGCCGTCCACACAAGAAGAGGGGCCCCCAAATATGAGAGACCTGGAGCCTTCTGCACAAGAAGAGGAGCCCCAAATATGAGAGACCTGGAGCCGTCTGCACAAGAAGAAGAATTCTACCTGAGAGGTGTAAGAAGCTGTGGATGGTTATAGGAAGTGATTGAGTTTAGGGATTGTTTACAAAGGGTCGGCAGCCAAATATTAAGTTGAGGGGCCCATTTTTGGAGTTTTGCGTGAAATTTTATAATTTTTTGCTTTTTTTTTTTCTCAGTTTTTTTGTTGTTCCAACCTGCAAAGGAAATAAATCTGAGACTAAGAAAACCAGAAGAATTGTAAGAATTATTGGGGAGAAATACTTCATTTTCTGGTGCTTATCACTTGACTGTATATGGTATATCCTTTTAGTGTGTGAATTGTTCTGAGCGGTCGAGCGTGGGCTGAGGGGATGGAGCTGCAGCCGGTGGAGGAGCGTTCCTAGTGTGATACACCTCTGCACAACTGACTGCAGGGCGGCGCTCTTGTACTGACCAGATCTCATCTATATACTGAACTCAGACCCCAGAGCAGACTATAGACTTACACTTCTGTCTCTTGTTCTGCTCCTTCCACCTTTGTACACTAAGACCAGAGGATGAGAGAGAGGAGAAGGAGTATAAAGAGCATTATCTATGGGAATAATCCATGACATTAATGCCCTGGTGACCAGTGATTCCCCTCCATCTGGCACTATAGAATAAGGCAATGGGGTCTTAGTATCCAGGACACCTCCTGTGATAGGTTAGGTAGGTATATAGGCCAGTCTGTATTATGGGCGGTGCAGCCGCATGTACAGACTGCAGCGCATTCACACTGAGGAATCGCACATCAAATGACTCGGACTGTGAGGGAATCTTTAATGTCGGAGCCTCCGTCTTGTTACCAACTTCAATCCCATCTATTTCTGCCGCCCTTTCAAGTTTTCTTCAGTAGAAATGGGTGAATAATCTGCATACTAATAGGAGCTGCGGGGGAAGGGAGGACCCGGTCTCTTTTTTTATTGGATTCAGCCTAATCTTTGGACGTCTTGTCTGAGGCTCTAGGAAAATCACAGGAGGAGAAAAAAGTGAGAGGCTAAAAATATCCAACAAATGGCGACCCCTCCGTATAACGAAAGTCATCAGGGGTCTCACTAAATAACATGTCCTGTTCTCCAGGACTCACCGGCCATGTGACAGATCCATGAGGAAGGTGAGCGCAGCCTCAGGAGCAGCAATCACTAACGGTGAGAAGAACCAAAATTCAGGTCACTGCAGATAATTTAGCATTTGCAGCCATTCAAGTCACAACCTCTGCTGGCAAATCCCCATGAAATCCTGCTATAATACACTGCCGCACCTGCTATAATACACTGCAGCACGGCCGCACCTGCTATAATACAGTGCAACACCTGCTATAATACACTGCTGCACCTGCTATAATACACTGCAGCACCTGCTATAATACACTGCAGCACCTGCTATAATACACTGCTGCACCTGCTATAATACACTGCAGCACCTGCTATAATACACTGCAGCACCTGCTATAATACACTGCAGCACCTGCTATAATCACTGCACACTGCAGCACGGCCGCACCTGCTATAATACAGTGCAACACCTGCTATAATACACTGCTGCACCTGCTATAATACACTGCAGCACCTGCTATAATACACTGCAGCTCGGCCGCACCTGCTATAATACAGTGCAACACCTGCTATAATACACTGCTGCTCTGCTATAATACACTGCCGCGCCTGCTATAATACACTGCCGCACCTGCTATAATACACTGCCGCACCTGCTATAATACACTGCCGCACCTGCTATAATACACTGCAGCGCCTGCTATAATACACTGCCGCACCTGCTATAATACACTGCAGCGCCTGCTATAATACACTGCCGCTCCTGCTATAATACACTGCAGCGCCTGCTATAATACACTGCAGCACCTGCTATAATACACTGCTGCACGGCCGCACCTGCTATAATACACTGCAGCACCTGCTATAATACACTGCTGCTCTGCTATAATACACTGCCGCTCCTGCTATAATACACTGCCGCTCCTGCTATAATACACTGCAGCAACTGCTATAATACACTGCCGCGCCTGCTATAATACACTGCAGCGCCTGTTATAATACACTGCCGCACCTGCTATAATACACTGCAGCGCCTGCTATAATACACTGCCGCTCCTGCTATAATACACTGCAGCGCCTGCTATAATACACTGCAGCACCTGCTATAATACACTGCTGCACGGCCGCACCTGCTATAATACACTGCAGCACCTGCTATAATACACTGCAGCGCCTGCTATAATACACTGCAGCGCCTGCTATAATACACTGCAGCGCCTGCTGTAATACACTGCAGCGCCTGTTATAATACACTGCAGCACGGCCGCACCTGCTATAATACAGTGCAACACCTGCTATAATACACTGCTGCACCTGCTATAATACACTGCAGCACCTGCTATAATACACTGCAGCTCGGCCGCACCTGCTATAATACAGTGCAACACCTGCTATAATACACTGCTGCTCTGCTATAATACACTGCCGCACCTGCTATAATACATTGCCGCGCCTGCTATAATACACTGCCGCACCTGCTATAATCTGCAGCGCCTGCTATATACACTGCAGCGCCTGCTATAATACACTGCAGCGCCTGCTATAATACACTGCAGCGCCTGCTATAATACACTGCAGCGCCTGCTATAATACACTGCTGCACGGCCGCACCTGCTATAATACAGTGCAACACCTGCTATAATACACTGCTGCTCTGCTATAATACACTGCTGCACGGCCGCACCTGCTATAATACACTGCAGCACCTGCTATAATACACTGCAGCAACTGCTATAATACACTGCCGCTCCTGCTATAATACACTGCAGCGCCTGCTATAATACACTGCTGCACGGCCGCACCTGCTATAATACACTGCAGCACCTGCTATAATACACTGCAGCAACTGCTATAATACACTGCAGCGCCTGCTATAATACACTGCAGCGCCTGCTATAATACACTGCAGCGCCTGCTATAATACACTGCAGCGCCTGCTATAATACACTGCAGCGCCTGCTATAATACACTGCTGCACGGCCGCACCTGCTATAATACACTGCAGCACCTGCTATAATACACTGCAGCAACTGCTATAATACACTGCCGCACCTGCTATAATACACTGCAGCGCCTGCTATAATACACTGCAGCGCCTGCTATAATACACTGCAGCGCCTGCTATAATACACTGCAGCACCTGCTATAATACACTGCCGCACCTGCTATAATACACTGCAGCACCTGCTATAATACACTGCCGCGCCTGCTATAATACACTGCAGCGCCTGCTATAATACACTGCCGCTCCTGCTATAATACACTGCAGCGCCTGCTATAATACACTGCAGCGCCTGCTATAATACACTGCTGCTCTGCTATAATACACTGCTGCACTGCCACACCTGCTATAATACACTGCAGCACCTGCTATAATACACTGCAGCACGGCCGCACCTGCTATAATACACTGCAGCACCTGCTATAATACACTGCCGCACCTGCTATAATACACTGCCGCACCTGCTATAATACACTGCCGCACCTGCTATAATACACTGCCTTGCCTGCTGTAATACACTGCCGCACCTGCTGTAATACACTGCCGCACCTGCTATAATACACTGCTGTTTTGCTATAATACACTGCAGCGCCTGCTATAATACACTGCCGCACCTGCTATAATACACTGCCGCATCTGCTATAATACACTGCAGCAACTGCTATAATACACTGCCGCGCCTGCTATAATACACTGCAGCGCCTGCTATAATACACTGCTGCACCTGCTATAATACACTGCAGCACCTGCTATAATACACTGCAGCGCCTGCTATAATACACTGCAGCGCCTGCTATAATACACTGCCACACCTGCTATAATACACTGCTGCACTGCTATAATACACTGCCGCTCCTGCTATAATACACTGCCGCACCTGCTATAATACACTGCAGCGCCTGCTATAATACACTGCCGCGCAACAACTGCTATAATACACTGCCGCTCCTGCTATAATACACTGCCGCGCCTGCTATAATACACTGCCTTGCCTGCTATAATACACTGCTGCGCCTGCTATAATACACTGCTGCGCCTGCTATAATACACTGCCGCTCCTGCTATAATACACTGCCGCTCCTGCTATAATACACTGCCGCTCCTGCTATAATACACTGCTGCACTGCTATAATACACTGCCGCGCCTGCTATAATACACTGCCGCACCTGCTATAATACACTGCCGCACCTGCTATAATACACTGCCGCTCCTGCTATAATACACTGCCGCACCTGCGATAATACACTGCCGCTCCTGCTATAATACACTGCCGTGCCTGCTATAATACACTGCTGCACTGCTATAATACACTGCCGCACCTGCTATAATACACTGCAGCGCCTGCTATAATACACTGCCGCGCCTGCTATAATACACTGCCACACCTGCTATAATACACTGCCGCACCTGCTATAATACACTGCCGCACCTGCTATAATACACTGCCGCACCTGCTATAATACACTGCAGCGCCTGCTATAATACACTGCCACACCTGCTATAATACACTGCCACACCTGCTATAATACACTGCTGCCTGCTATAATACACTGCTGCACCTGCTATAATACACTGCAGCACCTGCTGTAATACACTGCCGCACGTGCTATGCCGCCATGGATGTGGAGGGTGCTCGCAGCACAGGAGGAACGCCCAAGGTGCTCTGTGATGGTAATCTGCATAACTGAAGAAACAAATTTTATCAGAAACGGCAGGGAGAAGAAAAGGAAGGAAGGAAGGAGTAGAATGGCCTGTTTAAAAGTCATTGTAATGTGACATTAGTTTAAAAGGTGTTTATTTAATGATAGACTCCCTTTAAAGTGTAGTCCAGAGGGTCAGAAGGGGAATTATATCATATCTATCTATCTATCTCATATCTATCTATCTCTCATATCTACCTATCTATCTCATATCTATCTATCTATCTCATATCTATCTCACTCTCAATCTATCTATATATCTTCTCATCTCTCTCTCTCTCTCTCTCCCCCTCTCTTCCATCTCTCTCTTCCATCTCTCTCTCTCTCTCTCTCTCTCTTCCATCTCTCTCTCTCTCCACCTCCCCCCCTCCTCCCATCTCTTCCCTCCTCCCATCTCCCTCTCTTCCTCCCCCTTCCACCTTTATTCCTTCCTCCCCCTTCCCTCTATCTATCTCCTATCTATCTCATATCTATCTATTATATCTATCTATCTCATATCTATCTATCTATCTATCTATCTATCTCTATCTATCTATCTATCTATCTATCTATCATCTATCTATCTATCTATCTATCTATCTATCTATCTATCTCATATCTATCTATCTATCTATCTATCTATCTCTCATATCTATCTCATATCTATCTATCTATCTCTATATCTATCTATCTATCTATCTCATATCTATCTATCTCATATCTATCTATCTTCTATCTATCTATCTATCTCTCTATCTATCTCATATCTATCTATCTCTATATCTATCTCTATATCTATCTATCTATCTATCTCTATCTATCTATCTATCTATCTATCTCATATCTATCTATCTATCTCTACTATCTATCTCATATCTCTCTATCTATCTCTATCTATCTATCTATCTATCTATCTATCTATCTATCTCATATCTATCTATCTATCTCTTCTATATCTATCTATCTATCTATCTATCTATCTCATATCTATCTATCTCATATCTATCTATCTATCTCATATCTATCTATCTATCTATCTATCTATCTCATATCTATCTCATATCTATCTATCTATCTATCTCATATCTATCTATCTCATATCTATCTATCTCATATCTATCTATCTCATATCTATCTATCTATCTATCTATCTATCTATCTATCTATCTCTATCTATCTATCTCATATCTATCTATCTATCTCATATCTATCTATCTATCTATCTATCTATCTCATATCTATCTATCTATCTATCTATCTATCTCATATCTATCTATCTATCTATGTAGCCTTCCATCCATATATTACACAACTGCCTTCTTCAAGTAGTATATGATGAATATTCCGTCACTGCACATAGATTAGATGTAGATTAGATTATTATGACATTCCATTGAGTTTCTGTGACTCATCCGGATATTTCTTGGTGGCGGGGCTGGATACCGCAGTGATATTGGAGTTGTGTATTGTACTGTCTGACAGCTGACATGTCGTGTCATTGTTCGCGTGTCACTATTTATTCTATGCGGCAGACAAACAATCTGCTCATTGTCACACAAACATTGCTGCTTGTAACACAAATGGAATGAAATGAGAAGGATCCGACACACACTCAGCTCTGCTGCGCTGTGCGATTAACCCTTGGTATCCCGCACAGATGAAGCAGAGCTGAATTCCTCTGTATACCCTGATGTACAGTACGTGGCTGGACTATGGATCCATGTGGCCCCTATGGGCACTCGCTGCACCTCTGTGTGACTCCTGGGGGAAGATTGTGGCTTTTTAGGCAGAAGAAAAAAAAGTAAGTGGAAAGTGAAAAGAGCGGAGCGGCGGTGGAGCACTAGCCCCATGACTCCATTCTGTGTCCATGTGAGTTCACCACTCTATATCCTCTGATGCTACATCCATCAGTCAGGTCAGGGGATACTCCTGATGTACAGTAAACTTCCGATAGACACCACTGAGGGGTGAAACAACGCAACGATCCACGGCCGGAAAAGTCTTCTAATGTCATAGCACCAAACACTGTCAGAAATGACCAAAAGAGTGGGGTAAGGACCAGGAATACTGGGGCATGACTGACATACTCTACATGAACCCTCAGCCTGTGGCTCCCATCACATCCTGACCACCACGGGCCAATGCCCCGGGCCCATCACTAGTCGCTGGTCACTGATGACCATTTATTTCTCTGGAAATATTCATTTCCCGATATTGTTGATCTGCTCTCCCTCTCTAATGACCTTATACAAGTAAAACCAATCATTACAGGAAGAAGCAATTACCATGTTATATACTGTCCTCAGACTCCTCCTGCCACCATCCTCACCTCTCCCGCCACCATCCTTACCTCCCCTGCCACCATCCTCACCTCTCCCGCCACCATCCTCACCTCCCCCGCCACCATCCTCACCTCCCCCGCCACCATCCTCACCTCTCCCGCCACCATCCCCCCCCCCATCCTCACCTCTCCCGCCACCATCCTCACCTCTCCCACCACCTTCCTCACCTCTCCTGCCACCATTCTCCCCTCTTCCTATTTCTACATGGAGTGACACACCCCTCCCTGCCTGCCTGGAGTGGGACCCCTGTCTTGAGTAAGCCCCAGCCTGGAGTGGGGCCCCATTGCTCTGGCACTTTATGTAAGGAGATGATCAGTGACTATTGATAAATAAGGAGAGATGAGATTTGTGAGTGCGACTCTTCAGCCACATTTACTACCCCGACTTGTACATAAAAAGTGTCAGAGACACTTCAGAACTTCAAAGTTCATCCCAAAACCGAACTGAGAAATCTTCTTGTTCACCAACATAGTATTTTTGTGTTGTGTTGGATTCCCTGTGTTCTTGTGATACAGATTACCATGGAGTAAGAGGTGACTACAGGCTCTACTGCAGTCTGTAACCATGGAGACACATAGGTCTTCATAGAAGCTGTATACACTAAAGAAGTTTTAAAAGATATTAAATTGTACAATCAAATTTTGATTTCTATGGGACAGTGTTGTGGCCATGCTCTGTGATATGTGCAGGGTCATTGTGCAAGGAGGGGAGGAGGCGAGCTATGACATCACCTATGATACAGTGTTGTGGACATGCTCTGTGATATGTGCAGGGTCCTTGTGCAAGGAGGGGAGGAGGCGAGCTATGACATCACCTATGGGACAGTGTTGTGGACATGCTCTGTGATATGTGCAGGGTCCTTGTGCAAGGAGGGGAGGAGGCGAGCTATGACATCACCTATGATACAGTGTTGTGGACATGCTCAGTGATATGTGCAGGGTCATTGTGCAAGGAGGGGAGGAGGCGAGCTATGACATCACCTATGATATAGTGTTGTGGACATGCTCTGTGATATGTGCGGGGTCATTGTGCAAGGAGGGGGAGGAGGCGAGCTATGACATCACCTATGAGATAGTGTTGTGGGCATGCTTTGTGTATTTTTGCAGCAAGGTAGAGAGGAGTTGTGTCTACCACATTTTGGACAAAATATTTGACGTTTCACAAAAACACTCCCAAGAGTTTTTGTTTAGGGCTGGATGTTGAGAGACAGATTGTATAGAGAGACTTATCCTGAAGACATTCTGCTGGCGTCAGCTCTACAAGGAGCGGGGTCTGTGCCCTCCACCCTCCTGAGTCTGTCCATCATCTCGCTCTATATCCACTGCATAGACTCTCCTATTTGGCTCTGACAGTCTCAGACTGCTGGGACTTGTGCTGCCTTCTAGACCCGATCTATCATGTGGGACTAGCTCGCCTAGCACAAGGATATGCCCCGCTCACCTCCTTGCATTACCTCCAGTAACTTCTCTGGGCCCTTACATTACATCCAGAGATCCCTTAAATAATGCACTTCCCCTTTAAGGGTGCGTCACTTGGAATACTGATCGTCTTATCGCCAAACGTCTGGTTTTAATTTTCTCTCTCCGTGTGCAGTGAGATAAAGCTGAGCTCGCAGCGACACGAGGCCCCGCCGCTCCGACAATGACGTCCTGGCCCATTTCCCTTCCCTTGAGCATATTAACCGGAGTTCAGCATTGATCTTGCGCAGGTGAAGCTCCGGGTCCTATGGAAATGGCGTGGTACAGATTACCGCCGTATCCGCATAATGAGCCGCATTTATCTCGCACTGATGAGAGTTTTCAATTATAAGCAAAACATCAAAGAGCAAAAGATTAATTAAAGGAGTAACGAGAAAATAAAACTTACATATCCCAAAGGAAAATCTTCTGCAATTAGTCTGCACCTTGCCGCAGACCGGCGCCGTAATTAAGCGATGACCCGGCCCCCTGTTACCGAATAAACATTGGCGTAGCACGGAGGATCAGGATACCGGAGACGCTCACTTTACCCGACTGCAATTTGCGCTGCTCCATTTTGTCATCATATAAATTAGCATCTGAATAAATACACGGATTACGGGAAGATAAAACGCCGCGGCTTCCATTGTTGCCGGCGACATCATACAAAATCAGAGTTTTAATTGAGTGATTTGTTATCGCCCCTTGAAAAGTGATTAACGGGAAAGACAGATCTCTGAATCGCAACGACGCAGCAGAAATAGCGATTCGCGTCCCATCAATCATCGGCTTCTCTTGACGAGCGGCTTCTGTCAACGCTACGGCGTCTGCATAACAATTCTACAGGTTACAATCTGCAAAAGTTACTTCTCCCAAAATATGCCCCATGTACTAAGTGCCAGCCGGTGCAGGGCGCCTCCGCAGGGGGACCGGAGCCATCTGGGCCAGCAGCTTGGCTTTAGTGATGTCACCAAACTCCACAAGATGACATGAGACATTCAGGCTGGTCATAAAGTGAAAACCTCCATCACTGTCCGGCCATTGTAAGGTAGAACTGGGCCCCTGGGAGCCCCTGACATAGGCAGCACCATGGGCATTCACTGGACGTCCAATCATTGGCTTCACTTTTCGGTACAGGCTCCTTTAATGATTCCTCCACTCAGTCAGTGCAGGAAATTGGAAAGGTTGGTGGATTATCTTCATGCTATGGGCCCCGGGCCCCAACATGTACTATGATTGGTGTATTCCTGAAATACCTCCACAGCACCAGAGCCACCTGAGCAACAGGACCAGTGCCAGGTCAGATGTTGTAACCCATTAGGCCAGGTTGGCCTATGAAGACCTGGAACTGTATCTAACAAGCTCAGGCTGAGATACAGCGACGTCCTCCATTATCTTAGCTCAAAGTTGATGAAGGACTCCAAGTTCTCGTAAAACCAATCCAATATCACAACATGCTACAAAACCCCTGGACAGGCTGCAATTCACAACAAAACCACTTGTGGCGGCACATAGGCACATATAGTATAGACATCCAGTGACAGAATATCAGAAATATTCCTCCCTATATACTGAGCCATGTGGGAAGGTGAGGAAGGGCACTTCTGTGGTTACAGGACCCAATGTGATCAGCCAATGTGATCAGCCAGTGTGATCAGCCATTGTGATCAGCCAATGTGATCAGCCAGTGGGATCAGCCAATGTGATCAGCCAGTGTGATCAGCCAGTGGGATCAGCCAGTGTGATCAGCCAATGTGATCAGCCAGTGTGATCAGCCAGTGGGATCAGCCAGTGTGATCAGCCAATGTGATCAGCCAGTGTGATCAGCCAATGTGATCAGCCAGTGTGATCAGCCAATGTGATCAGCCAGTGTGATCAGCCAATGTGATCAGCCACTGTGATCAGCCAGTGTGATCAGCCAATGTGATCAGCCAATGTGATCAGCCAGTGTGATCAGCCATTGTGATCAGCCAATGTGATCAGCCAGTGGGATCAGCCAATGTGATCAGCCAGTGTGATCAGCCAGTGGGATCAGCCAGTGTGATCAGCCAATGTGATCAGCCAGTGTGATCAGCCAGTGTGATCAGCCAATGTGATCAGCCAGTGGGATCAGCCAGTGGGATCAGCCAATGTGATCAGCCAGTGTGATCAGCCAATGCGATCAGCCAGTGTGATCAGCCAATGTGATCAGCCAATGTGATCAGCCAATGTGATCAGCCAATGTGATCAGCCAGTGTGATCAGCCAGTGTGATCAGCCAGTGTGATCAGCCAATGTGATCAGCCAGTGTGATCAGCCAATGTGATCAGCCAGTGTGATCAGCCAAAGTGATCAGCCAGTAACCTACGTGCACTTGGAGCAAGCCTTTATAATGACTGTCTATATAGTACCTGTTCTATGTACAGTGTCTGTACTATATTGTGTCTACTCTATATACAGTGTCTTGTCTATATAGTGTCTGTTCTATATACCGTATCTTATTATATATGTAGTGCCATATAGTATATAGAGTGCCTGCTGTATATACAGTGTCTGTGCTATACATAGTTTATGTTCTATATACAATGTCTGTTCAATGCACATTATCTGTTGTATATACAGTGCCTACCCTATATACAGTCTGTTCTATATATAGTGTCTGTTCTCTATATAGTGCCTGTTCTATATAAAGACCAGTGAGAGAGAAGAATTCACTATAACAGATGATAGGACAAGTGTATGAAGCGGAACGGGGCAAGAGTGTGACGGGAGTGGACCCCCATCTAAGGAATCAGACCAGCTATACAACAGTATATATACAGTAAGAGTCCTATGTTTTACCAGCATGGACCATATCACTGTACACTGGAGATACCCAGGTTATACCAGCTGTACATATATAATTATATACAGGAGATACCCAAGTTATACCAGCTGTACATATATAGTAATATATACAGGAGATACCCAGGTTATACCAGCTGTACATATATAATTATATACAGGGGATACCCAGGTTATACCGGCTGTACATATATAATTATATACAGGAGATCCCCAGGTTATACCAGCTATACATATAGAATTATATACAGGAGATACCCAAGTTATACCAGCTGTACATATATAGTAATATATACAGGAGATACCCAGGTTATACCAGCTATACATATATAATTATGTACAGGAGATACCCAGGTTATATCGGCTGTACATATATAATTATATACAGGAGATACCCAGGTTATATCAGCTGTACATATATAATTATATACACAGGAGATACCCAGATATACCAGCTGTACATATATAATTATATACAGGAGATACCCAGGTTATACCGGCTGTACATATATAATTATATACAGGAGATACCCAGATTATACCGGCTGTACATATATAATTATATACAGGGGATACCCAGGTTATACCGGCTGTACATATATAGTAATATATACAGGAGATACCCAGGTTATACCGGCTGTACATATATAATTATATACAGGAGATACCCAGGTTATACCAGCTGTACATATAGAATTATATACAGGAGATACTCAGGTTATACCAGCTATACATATATAACTATATACAGGAGATACCCAGGTTATACCAGCTGTACATATATAATTACATACAGGAGATACTCAGGTTATACCAGCTGTACATATATAATTATATACAGGGGATACCCAGGTTATACCGGCTGTACATATATAATTATATACAGGAGATACCCAGGTTATACCAGCTGTACATATAGAATTATATACAGGAGATACTCAGGTTATACCAGCTATACATATATAACTATATACAGGAGATACCCAGGTTATACCAGCTGTACATATATAATTACATACAGGAGATACTCAGGTTATACCAGCTGTACATATATAATTATATACAGGGGATACCCAGGTTATACCGGCTGTACATATAGAATTATATACAGGAGATACCCAGGTTATACCAGCTGTACATATATAATTATATACAGGGGATACCCAGGTTATACCGGCTGTACAATATAGAATTATATACAGGAGATCCCCAGGTTATACCAGCTGTACATATATAATTATATACAGGAGATCCCCAGGTTATACCGGCTGTACATATATAATTATATACAGGAGATACCCAGGTTATACCAGCTGTACATATATACGACAAAAATTATATACAGGAGATACCCAGGTTATACCGGCTGTACATATATAATTATATACAGGGGATACCCAGGTTATACCGGCTGTACATATATAGTAATATATACAGGAGATATCCAGGTTATACCGGCTGTACATATATAATTATATACAGGAGATACCCAGGTTATACCAGCTGTACATATAGAATTATATACAGGAGATACCCAGGTTATACCAGCTGTACATATAGAATTATATACAGGAGATACCCAGGTTATACCGGCAGTACATATATAGTAATATACACAGGAGATACCCAGGTTATACCGGCTGTACATATAGCATTATATACAGGAGATACCCAGGTTATACCGGCTGTACATATAGCATTATATACAGGAGATACCCAGGTTATACCGGCTGTACATATATAATTATATACAGGAGATACCCAGGTTATACCGGCTGTACATATATAGTAATATATACAGGAGATACCCAGGTTATACCAGCTGTACATATATAATTATATACAGGAGATACCCAGGTTATACCAGCTGTACATATATAACTATATACAGGAGATACCCAGGTTATACCAGCTATACATATATAGTAATATATACAGGAGATACCCAGGTTATACCGGCTGTACATATATAATTATATACAGGAGATACCCAGGTTATACCAGCTATACATATATAACTATATACAGGAGATACCCAGGTTATACCAGCTGTATATATATAATTATATACAGGAGATACCCAGGTTATACCGGCTGTACATATATAGTAATATATACAGGAGATACCCAGGTTATACCAGCTGTACATATATAATTATATACAGGAGATACCCAGGTTATACCAGCTGTATATATATAATTATATACAGGAGATACCCAGGTTATACCCGCTGTACATATATAGTAATATATACAGGAGATACCCAGGTTACACCAGCTGTACATATATAATTATACACAGGAGATACCCAGGTTATACCGGCTGTACATATATAATTATATACAGGAGATACCCAGATTATACCGGCTGTACATATATAATTATATACAGGAGATACCCAGATTATACCGGCTGTACATATATAATTATATACAGGAGATACCCAGGTTATACCGGCTGTACATATATAATTATATACAGGAGATACCCAGGTTATACCGACTGTACATATATAGTAATATATACAGGAGATACCCAGGTTATACCGGCTGTACATATATAATTATATACAGGGGATACCCAGGTTATACCGGCTGTACATATATAGTAATATATACAGGAGATACCCAGGTTATACCAGCTGTACATATATAATTATATACAGGAGATACCCAGGTTATACCGGCTGTACATATATAATTATATACAGGAGATACCCAGGTTATACCAGCTGTACATATAGAATTATATACAGGAGATACTCAGGTTATACCGGCTGTACATATATAATTATATACAGGAGATACCCAAGTTATACCAGCTGTACATATATAGTAATATATACAGGAGATACCCAGGTTATACCGGCTGTACATATATAATTATATACAGGGGATACCCAGGTTATACCGGCTGTACATATATAGTAATATATACAGGAGATATCCAGGTTATACCGGCTGTACATATATAATTATATACAGGAGATACCCAGGTTATACCAGCTGTACATATAGAATTATATACAGGAGATACCCAGGTTATACCAGCTGTACATATAGAATTATATACAGGAGATACCCAGGTTATACCGGCAGTACATATATAGTAATATACACAGGAGATACCCAGGTTATACCGGCTGTACATATAGCATTATATACAGGAGATACCCAGGTTATACCGGCTGTACATATAGCATTATATACAGGAGATACCCAGGTTATACCGGCTGTACATATATAATTATATACAGGAGATACCCAGGTTATACCAGCTGTACATATAGAATTATATACAGGAGATACCCAGGTTATACCAGCTGTACATATAGAATTATATACAGGAGATACTCATGGTCACACATACAGTCTATATGTACATGATATACAGTTGTGCTAAAACGTTTCCATACCCCGGCAGATTTTTTTTGTTTTTTAGCCTTTTTTCAGAGAATATGACTGATAACACAAAACCTTTTCCTCCGCTCATGGTTAGTGGTTGGCTGAAGCCATTTATTGTCAGACTTCTGTGTTTTCTCTTTATAAATCATAATGACAACCAAAAACCTCACAATGCCCCTGTTCAGTAGTTCCCATCCCCCAGTTGTTAATAGCGTGTATTGCCCCCTCAGCTTGGAGTCTTTTGTGCTAGTTGTGGATGAGGCTCTTTATTTTCTCAGATGGGTCTCCAGTTCCTGTAAGTTCCTGGGCTGTCTTGCATGTCCTGAGCACTTGAGATCTCCCCAGAGGGGCTCAATGATATTGAGGTCAGGAGACTGAGATGGCCGCTCCAGAACCTTCACTTTCTTCTGCTGTAGCCAATGACAGGACGCCTTGGCCTTGTGTTTTGGATCGTTGTCATGTTGGAACGTCCAAGTACGTCCCATGCGCAGCTTCCTGGCTGATGAGGGCAGATTTGCCTCCAGTATTTGCTGATAACGCGCTGCATTCATCTTTCCTTCAGCTTTGACCAAGTTTCCTGAGCCTGTGAAGCTCACACATCCCCACATCATCAGTGATCCACCTCCGGGCCTTACAGTAGGAATGGGGTTCCTTCCATCATAGGCCTTGTTGTCACCTCTCCAAATGTAACATTTATGGTTGTGGCCAAAAAGTGTGGTTTTTGTCTCATCCCTCCAAATAACCTTGTTCCAGAAGTTTTGCGGCTTGTCTCTGTGCTGTTTGGCATATTGAAGGCGAAATTCTTTGTGGCATTTGCGCAGTAATGGCTTTCTTCTGGCGACTCCACCATGCGGCCCATTTTTCTTCAAGTGCCTCCTTATTGTGCATCTTGAAACAGCCGCACCGATAGTTTTCAGAGAGTCCTGGATTTCAGCTGATGTTATGTGGGGGATTTTCTTTGCATCCTGAACAATATTCCGGGCAGTTGTGGCCGAAATTCTGGTTGGTCTGCCTGACCGTGGTTTGGTTTTTACAGAGCCCCTGAGTTTCCATTTGTTCCAGTTTGAGCACTGCTGACTGGCATTATCTATTCCTTGGATATCTTTTTGTATCCCTTTCCTGTTTTATACAGTACAACTGCCTTTCCCGTAGATCTGGGGACAATTATTTTGCTTTCACCATGACTCACAATCCAGAACCGTCAGTGACTGAGGAAAGATGTGACAGTCTGTCCGGATCCCAGAAACTCCCTCAGCTTTATGCACACACTGAGGTCACAGGTGAGGAGGCCACAGGTGAGGAGGTCACAGGTGAGGAGGTCACAGGTGAGGAGGTTACCTTTAGTAGCCATTCAAACCCCTTTGTGGCAACTTCTGGGCCAAAATCACCAGGGGATGGGAACTTTTGATCAGGGTCATTTTGATGTTTTTGGTTGTCATTATGATTTAAAAAGAGAAAACACAGAAGTCTGACAATAAATGGCTTCAACCAACCACTAACCATGAGCGGAGGAAAAGGATTCGTGTTATCAGTCATATTCTCTGAGAAAAGGCCAAAAAAACAAAAAATCTGCCGGGGTACGGAAACTTTTTAGCACAACTGTATTTGCCATGTGTCTGTCTCTCTCTGGTTCTGGATACATGATGAAGGACATTTCACATTTCTTCTATTCTTGCAGCAGATTCTTATTTCTCAGTCAGTTCCTTGTTGTATAATGTCCTCCTCCCTGTCTTCTCCCCGGCCTCCTCCTCAGACGCCTCCTCAGCCTCCTACTTTTCTTAGGCTGCAGTTGATAAATGAAAAGGAACCCTAAGGAGCTGTTCCGTTGTCTGCCCTGGAGCCTGAGCGTCGCGGTCACAGATCATCTCCTTTGTGTGCTTTGTATCTGGGGATGTTTCACAACATAAGAACACAATAAACACATTTACATTGGGTTAAAAGCTGAAGACTCCCGGCGTGCGGCAGCAGATGAGTGTGACCGGGCCTGGAGACTGCTGAGGACAACACATTCATTGCAGTCTAGATGAGTCATGCCAAGATGTAATTGTCCCCTGTCACTTGTAGGATTTCCGCACTCTGACCATAATGGGTTCCACATTGTAACAAACACTAAAGAGAGAACCCAAGAGACTGAACGCAGGACCTCTCCGCACGAGGACACAGGAAGTAATCAGAAGAGTCACATAAAGTAGGAGGGGACCATCATTGCCACCATCATCACCATCATCCTCACTAGAGATGAGCAAATTTTTCAAAAATTCGATTCAACCTATTCTCTGAAGGATACAAAACAATTTGATTTGATCCAAATTAATTTGCGGCAAATTGCTTTAACCCCTTCCTGACATCCACCCTAATAGTAAGGCGATGTCAGGAAGGACTTCCCGCAAATCACAGTGGAAGCAGTTTCTGTGTGCGCACCCTGCTTTGCGGGTGTCAGCCATATGTAACGGCTGACACTGTCCTCTGATGCCCACGGTCAGAGCGGAGCCCCGATCGTGGGTGTTAACCCCTGAAATACTGCAGTCAAACATGACCACGTCATCACAGGGGTTTTATTATATATTGGGGTCCCGATCGGACCCCCCCGAGATGTTTTCGGGGGGGTTCTGCTGCTCCTATTCGGCAGACCAGGGTCTGACCAGTGACCCTGGGTTTGCCCCATCTCTGTCCCTCTGCATACCTGGTTGATCCTGCCTTGAATGGAGACTGGTGGAAGAGTGAAGAAATCAGGCGATACCTTTTAGAGGCTAACTGAGTATATTTATAAGTAAGCTTTCAGGAGTACTCGCTCCCTTCATCAGACATGGTGTGATACAAGAACTGAAAATTAACAGATTTTTATACACATGGTTTTCAAAGCATTTTGGATTCTTTAAAAAAAAATGCAATCTAAGTAGAGAAGTTATTTACAACAGGTCAAAAAAACAGTCTGGAAACTTGTGGTGCGTGACGGAGGGATCAGTAATTCTTGCTGTTATCTGTTTGCTATCAGGAGGTGATTTGTGTCCCTCACAGGTCATACATAGTGTGATTTGAAGCTGGCATGAATATTGAGTTCAGTTCATGGTTCATGCATAGTGTGACATGAAGCTGGCATGAATATTAAGTCCAAATTGCAGAGTTTGAAATTTTTGCATAAATTTATACTCCCATTCTTTTCTTTTCTCCTGTGTCTTAAAATGTCCCATTAAAACCACAACCCGCAAATCTTCAAAAGAGTGGTTTTCTCCGGAGAAATGTGCGGCCACTGGAGACTGTCAGTCTATGTGTCTGCATGGGCTGACAGCCTACTATACACTGCAATGCACGTGTATTGGAGAATATCGCTGCTTCCCCCCCCCCCCCCATATTGAAGCAGCCCTATGGGGACAAAAAGAAAAAATGTAAAAAAAAAAAAAAAAAAAAAAAAAGATTCCCCCCCTTCCCAGAGATGGTGCTATTATTATACTCGGGGGTCTCCTCAGACCCCAGAGTATAATAATCAGAGGCACAGGGGAAGTGATTAAAAATAACAAACACTTATACTCACCTTAACCTCACCTCTCCTGGGAATCCGGCTGTCTGACCGTCCTCCTCGCTCCTGGTCACATGGGATTGTGATGATGTCATTACGCCGGTGCACTCCACGTGACCACTGGGGCCCAATCACAGGCCTCAAAAGTGAAGCCTGGGGAGCAGGACCTCAGACACCGGCTCCGGAGTTAATGCGGAGCCCAGGACAGGTGGGTATCAGTAATTTTTTAATTTTTAATCACCGCGGGGGGGTGCCGAGGGGGACTGGTAGCATGGCGGAACTCCTTGGATGCCACGATCATGGTTGACCATGGCATCCAAGGGGTTAAAACCCCCGATCAGAGCTGTGCGATTCGATACATCAAAGCGTGAGGAAATCACAGAATCAATGCGAATCGAAGATTTCCTGAAATTCGGATCGAATTCCACTACGTCAACTTTGATTTGTTCATCTCTAATCGTCACCATCATCATTATAATTTCCGCCATCATCATCACTATCATCATTACCATCACCATCATCATCGTCACCACCATCATCACCACCATCATCATCATTATCCTCCATCAGTAATCCGTGAGGTCACCCCCTCAGTAGTAGTTCTGCTCTCCCCTGTCCTAGGTGAGCGGTCCTCATGATGTTTCCTGATCTGCTCTGTGCACAGCTCTATAATAATTTCATGATGACTATTATAATATTTCTAGGGGATAATCCTAATATAACAATCTCACAGATCTCACATCGGTCTCATCTTCCTAAAATGCTGAAATCTACATCAAAAATAGTTTCCGACAGTCACGGAGTAAAACTGAATAGCACCATGGTCTTCCAAGGAGAGCAGAGCATGAAAGATGGATGGATTGCCATTCCTTGTCTTTCCTGCAGGGGATGCTAACCACAACCATAAAGCATTGGAAGCCGCCAACTAGAGAAAAACAGATTTGACCTGAATTTTCCAAAAGTTTTCAGGCTGAACCAGAAATGTTTGGTCTTTGCCACCTACACTATCATCCTGTGAGATCTCTTCAGACCCCAGAGGAGGTGATGGTGATATTGTAACAAGCTCTTCTACTCACCTCTCCTGGAGATTGTCTCACGTGACCACTGAGTCCTAATCACAGGCATCAGACGTGACTCTGGGGCGTTTGACGTCAGCCAGAGGACACCCGGGGGAATCTCCAGGAACCACTGGATGCTGCAGGGATGCCCAGGAGAGGGGAGGCAACGTAAGTATAACCATTAGGCTTCCACCTTCACCTATTATATTCTGGGGTCTTCAAAGACCTAGACTATTATAATGGCACTTCCAGTTCATGGCAAACAAGTTTGGCCCAAAACAAACAAGATGGTAGAACCTCACGAGTATTCATCAAAACCAATCATATGAGGTTCGCCCATCTACTACCAGCCGTACCCTCAGCTCTCAGGCAGCGGCTATAGTAGATGGGGTCAGACCTGCAGGCTTTGGGGCTTTCTCATCTCTTTGCTTTACCTGTAAATGTTCTGTCTCTTTGTAGTCAGAGCTGATGTAGTCAGAGATCTGCTCCTCCTCCACTCTCACAGCATGCAACTCACAGAGAGAAGCTGCAGCTCCATCCCCTCCTCTCCTCTCCTCCAGCTTAGATTTTTATGTTTCCTTCTAGATTTTAGGGGAAGGTTTCTAGACATTAATAGAGTCTGCGGGTGGGGGAGGGGGGAGGACTGCCTATCTATCTATCTATCTATCTATCTATCTATCTATCTATCTATCTATCTATCTATCCTATATACTGTGTACACATCGCTTACTATTATCCCGGCAGACGATACTACGAGCATGGATTCTCTGTACAAATACTGAAATGTGGTGTTAGAAAACACAAATCTATAATATGTGACATCTAAGGTCAAATGAATTAATCCCCACGGCGATCCGCCGCCGCTTTATGCGTCCTCTGAGCCCGGCGATTAACATCGTGCTGTAAACTACGTTACTTAGTCATGAAAGAAATCTTTAATTTATGAGATAATTCCAGAAACATGAATTATTTACCGCAGTACAAGATGTCAAATTTCTGCAGCAAACAGGGAACAAATCCACCGGCTTTATCCCACTTGTCCGATAAATAAAGCAACAGCCAGCGTCTAGCATTGATGAAACTCTACATTTACATCATATACTCCATCAGAGCTGACAAAGGGTGGAGATCATAGAAGGGTCTCACAAACTTCTCTTAGTCTGGTGGACCTGGACCATGCATGGACATTATCACAGCATGAGGAGATCATAGAAGGGTCTCACAAACTTCTCTTAGTCTGGTGGACCTGGACCATGCATGGACATTATCACAGCATGAGGAGATCATAGAAGGGTCTCACAAACTTCTCTTAGTCTGGTGGACCTGGACCATGCATGGACATTATCACAGCATGAGGAGATCATAGAAGGGTCTCACAAACTTCTCTTAGTCTGGTGGACCTGGACCATGCATGGACATTATCACAGCATGAGGAGATCATAGAAGGGTCTCACAAACTTCTCTTAGTCTGGTGGACCTGGACCATGCATGGACATTATCACAGCATGAGGAGATCATAGAAGGGTCTCACAAACTTCTCTTAGTCTGGTGGACCTGGACCATGCATGGACATTATCACAGCATGAGGAGATCATAGAAGGGTCTCACAAACTTCTCTTAGTCTGGTGGACCTGGACCATGCATGGACATTATCACAGCATGAGGAGATCATAGAAGGGTCTCACAAACTTCTCTTAGTCTGATGCATCTTGTCCATCCATGGATGGTGCAGAAATGGGGTACAGGACAGCACTTGACTCCTTTTCACTCAAAAAATGGTCTGGGTGTGCGTTCACTGAGGAACTGACCAACTCAAACCGAACCCAAATTGAAACAATGCAAAAATTATGTGACTGCACTCCGGTTTTTCTCTGCATAAAGGATTTATTAATGGTTCGTTTTAAGGAACGTTAACGTTTAAGGAAACTTGTCCCTTCATCAGGCATTGAACCAGAGGCGGCTAGAATGATAATGGTGATGTCAAGTGGTAGACAGGAAAGAACCGTTGGTGGGTGTTGGGAGCCGCATGCACAGCGTACTATATTTTTACTGCAGAGGCCCATACAAGAGAAGCATACTGGCAGCTCCTGGTGCGATGGATCACTTTTACCTTCCAGATGTACCAGATATTATATTTTTAACTAAAATTCTATATCTCGGATGAGCTATCAATATTGGGGTCTGGGTCACTGGTTGGTCTGTTAGGGTTGTCGGGTTGTTTGCTGACCTCACGATGTCTGATTTTTGCGTTTGAGGTTTCTGGATTGAGTTTTTTGGTATTATTTTTATTAAGAATGACTATATTTGTTCTTTATTTTTTGGATTTATCTTTATTTCATTTATTTGTATTTATTTTTTACTATATTGCATAGGAATTCTTTTGTAGCCTTTGTCGCAGCTGTGGAGACTTTCTGTCCTGGACGACCTCAGGTATCTGCTATAACAGGTATTCACACGGGACAGTCCTGGCATTAGGCGCAGAGCGGTCTCTTAAACTCAGCCACATACATGAACCCTGCTATTAGAAAGGGCACCTGGTATCTGGCCTTCAGTTTTGCTCGGCGGCTCATAGATTTGGTTGTTTCTCCCCTTCCACTATCCCTTTATGTCACCGACCTCCTAGGAGTCCAGGCGAGCTCTCGGTGAGTTTTTGTTTTATTGGGCCGCTCTATTATTATTATCAGGATTATTTTTCTTTTACTCTTCTCTTGAGTTTTTCTACAATTCTTTACTTAGAGACTTGACCCTTTTTGGGGAGTTTTCCACCATTTATATGCAGGGGTTTTGGCGGCATCGCTAATGACAGTCATTGTCTGTAACTTACTAACAAATTGCAGACTTCTTAGCGGGAAAGGTTATGATCCCGATGCATGGAGGAAGGTGGAAATGAGCCGATGACTGGAGCCGAGCTGACACCGGCTGATGAGCTCTTGGGTCAAGCTGGAAAATTTGTTCCAGAACAGATAGATGAGATATAAAGAAGATTTCTGTCTGGGAGATGAGAGATGAATAAAATCTGACATTTACCACCGCCGCTCCACACACAGATCTATGTTACTAATTTTACAAGAAAATTTCACCCATTAACACCAAAGTTTTGCGCTTGTGACTTTTTTTTATATTGTATGTCAGTGGTGTCGGAACGAGGACGTTCACTGCAAACACAGTGTGAACACTTCCCAAGACTGCGGCCAGGTCCGCTGTGGATGTTCCATCAGACAATTGCCGCTACTTTGCATTGCAACAATAATTGACCTGTTGGGGAATAAACACCCGGAGCACTAGACTGTTTTCACAGTGGTGTTTCCTGCATTGTGTGGATGAGGTTTAAAGGGGCTGTCCAAGATAATTATTAATTTAATTTTTTTATAGTAGGTCGGAGAAGGTGAAAAAAAAAAAATAAAAAAATAGGCTCGGTCCTGCTGCTCCGGTGTTTTCTTCCAGCGAAAGTTCCTGCTGCACGTGACCCCTGAGGCCAATCAGTAGCCTCAGAAAAGGACACGGGACGTCACTACCTATAACATCCCATGTCCTATCCTTAGGCCACTGAGGCCGCTGATTGGCCTAATGAAAGGGACATGGGACCATACCTCCTAACTGTCCCACTGTCCCGGTTGGCGAGAGGTATGTCCTGAGGACACAGATGAGTTGAATACAGTGGTGAAGCAGTAGCTGACAGCTCCCTCCTTCACCACTCTGTCCCCTGTGAGCTCCGGCCCCGCCTGCAGCTCCCTGAACACTCCAGGAGAAGAGACTGCAGACTGAGCAGCCGGAGAGCGAGGAGAGGGGAGGAGCGAGGAGAGGGGGGGAGCAGGGGAGCGAGGGTAGGGGAGGAGCAGTGGAGCGAGGAGAGGGGGGGAGCGAGGAGAGGGGGGGAGCGAGGAGAGGGGAGGAGCAGAGGAGCGAGGAGAGTGGAGGAGCAGAGGAGCGAGGAGAGGGGAGGAGCAGGGGAGCGAGGAGAGGGGAGGAGCAGAGGAGCGAGGAGAGTGGAGGAGCAGAGGAGCGAGGATAGGGGAGGAGCAGGGGAGCGAGGAGAGGGGGAGGAACAGGGGAGCGAGGAGAGGGGAGGCGGGGGAGCGAGGAGAGGGGAGGAACAGGGGAGCGAGGATAGGGGAGGAACAGGGGAGCGAGGAGAGGGGGGGAGCGAGGAGAGGGGAGGAGCAGAGGAGCGAGGAGAGTGGAGGAGCAGGGGAGCGAGGATAGGGGAGGAGCAGGGGAGCGAGGATAGGGGAGGAACAGGGGAACGAGGAGAGGGAGGGAGCGAGGAGAGTGGGGGAGCAAGGAGAGGGGAGGAGCAGGGGAGCGAGGATAGGGGAGGAACAGGGGAGCGAGGAGAGGGGGGGGAGCGAGGAGAGGGGAGGAGCAGAGGAGCGAGGAGAGTGGAGGAGCAGGGGGAGCGAGGATAGGGGAGGAGCAGGGGAGCGAGGAGAGGGGAGGAGCAGAGGAGCGAGGAGAGTGGAGGAGCAGGGGAGCGAGGATAGGGGAGGAGCAGGGGAGCGAGGAGAGGGGAGGAGCAGGGGGAGCGAGGATAGGGGAGGAGCAGGGGAGCGAGGAGAGGGGAGGAGCAGGGGAGCGAGGAGAGGGGAGGAGCAGGGGAGCGAGGAGAGGGGAGGAGCTGGGGAGCGAGGAGAGGGGAGGAGCAGTGGAGTGAGGAGAGGGGAGGAGCAGGGGAGCGAGGAGATAGGAGGAGCAGTGGAGTGAGGAGAGTGGAGGAGCAGGGGAGCGAGGAGAGGGGAGGAACAGTAGCTTTTATGTTAAACTGTGACGGTCGCTGATTAGGGACATCAAACTGTGATGGTAGCTGGAGGAGGAAATTAAACTGGGGGCAGCTAGAGGGGGACATTAATGGTGGGACATCTGCAGGTGCAATGTGCGTGATGTCATCACATCATATCTACAGTTCCCAGGGCCAGAGCACACAGGGGGCACAGTGGTAGGGTGCAGATGGCTCCTGCTTTACCATTGTATTCAACATAGTTTTAACTATGGGGCAGCTGGAGGGGGACATTAAACTGTGGGTGCACCAGGAAAGAGACTTCCTACTGGGGGCAATTGGGGGGGAACATTACAGTATAATGTTGGGGCATATAATGTTCGGGTGACTGTAGGAGCATTATACTGTGTGGGGGCACAAAGAGAAATGGATGGGAATGGGCGGAGCCGATATCGAAATGGGTGGAGCTAAATGTGCTACGGTGCACTAAGCACATTGCCCCATAAGTTCTGTCCCTCTTTCTTTCCTTTATAAGCTGGGAGGTAAGCATGGGACATCACAGTACACGCGGGGACTTCCTGCAAAACAAGACAAGTGGAGCGGGAGGAGCAGACCGCGCTGGGAGACACCGGAGCACCGGGGACAGGTATGATTTTGCTTTTTTTTTTATAAATAAATTATATATATAATGATCCTGGGTGACCTCTGTAAGCTTTACCCCCTAGACATACACTGTACCTTGCAGGATATCCAACAACAGGTTTGCAGCCACATGTATCCCCGGCCATGTGAGAAGACATTGCACAGCAGACAGTGAAATCCGCAGCGATTGCCCCCTGTACATAGTGATTGGGATCCTAAAAATCTCTGCAAGTGTTTTAGTTCTGCACTAAAAACCTGCAAAAATGCTGCACATGTGAACATGGCCTCATAGTAACAGCTAGAATACATAAGGCTTTCCAAGCAGGAATTTTCCGGCCTCTGCACCTTATTTCCAGCTGTTTGCTTTCTTCTTTGAGTTCGTTTTAAGACAAGCATCAGATGTAAATCTAATCTGAAGTTAGTGGAGTGGAAATGGTTGTTCTCTCGGCAGTAAATGGAAGGCGCTGCACACGGTGTAAGCTGTAAAGACTGGAGTTACTTGTAAATACCGAGATTCTGCTTAATATCTGCTGCCCATGATAATGTGCAATGATTTAAAGGACCGGTACACTGGGAAATAATGGAAGAAGGAGACCAATGTCTGCACAAATACAGAGTCATTAAAGTGATAGCGGAGAGCTGCTACAGCTGTCAAGTGCCAAACAGTCAGAGCAGAAAGAGAGCCTTCTGGTCACATCTACATCAATCTCTCATACTAATGCCATGACAGATATTTCACATGAAGAGACCCAGAGAGACGTCGGAGGAGACATAAGTGCATTTCTTAGTTCCTTGGCCTTTTGCGCTCTGAGAATCAATACAGGTTGTAGCTGGCAGATACCTGCAGACATGGACAAGAGTTCTTCAGAAGAATCTCAAGATGCACCTACTGTTTTTTTTTCTCCTTAGCAGATCCACAATCCTCTGCAGATTACATCAGGATATACAGTATATTTATAGAGTCCACACACTTCTGGGTTTCTGCCACCACCACTAGGGGGAGCACCCAAGTTTACCAAAGTATTCAATTAAGGCGTCCACCCACACCAAATCCCCCATTAAAGCACTTATATACACTGTGTCACTGACCTCCCCTACAAGAGCATGTTAGCTGCTTAGAAGAGACTCTTAAGGTGGTGCTAGATGCTCTTAGAGATTACTGGCAGTGAAACGGTCCTTTGGTGGTTCATAGAACTGATGTTTTTCCACCAGTCTTTGAGATGAAAACAACCAACGGCCGCCCTTCTTGCTGCCATTTTTATTCAGAAGGGGTATTATATGTTCTTAGGGAGATGTCACCTTTGCAGGCCTTGCAGTACGTAGAGTCTTACAGACCATATAGACTCTACCAGGAATTGTGGGAAAGGAATATGCAAATACATTCTCCTTGATGGAAAGAACAAATTGTCCTCAGGGCCGGTTTTAGACAAACTCTGGCCCTGGGCAAAATTAAAAGTGGGGCCCCAAATGCTGATATGCAAACAACGCCATATTTCCAGTGGAAGCCCCTTTAAAAGCACCCCTTTTCTGCCCCCAAAACAGTAACAACCACCCCCTCTTATGCCCATACACAATTCAAATAACCACCTTTGTACCGCCTAATAGATTTCCGCACCACCTTATCAGTTATTATAGCGTCTCCTTAATAATAGTCGCTGCTTATAAACAGTGCCCCATATCAGTAATAGCCCCCTCATAAATAATACTGCTCCCTTATAAATAATAGTCCCTGCTTATAAATAGTGCCCCTTATCAGTAATAGCCCCCTCATAAATAATACTGCTCCCTTATATATAGTCCCCCTTATTAATAATAGCCGCCTCATAAATAATACTGCTCCCTTATAAATAATAGCCCCACTTAATTGTAATAGTTCTCACCTTTTAAGGGGGGCTATTATAAGGGGGGGTACAAGTATACACTTATTTATAAAGGGGGCTATTATAAGAGGGAACTATTATTTATAAAGGTCATGTTATAAGGGGGGAACTATAATATATAAGGGGACTAATATAAGGGGGGAACAATTATATACAAAAGCCCCCCTTATACTGTATAAATATGTCATCTCTTTTATATTATAATGGTTTCCCCTTAAATATAGTACCCCCTATATATAACAGTTTTGCCTTATAAATAATACTCCACCCTTACAATAGCCCCCCTCATATTTAATAGTTCCCCTCTATAAATATTAGTCCCCCTATAAATAATAGTTTGCCCCCTTAGCAGGTAATCCCTTTCCCTTACCAGAAAAAAATAAATCTTTTACTCACCCTACCGCGCTCCTACGATGAGCGGAGCAGTGGCAGTCTCTCCCTGTAGTTGTGGCACAGGTGGCGCGATGCAGTGATGTCATCACGCCACCTGCGCCACGACGACCTGTGCGTTACCGCCCATCCTCTATGGCAGATCAGGGACCTATCAGCTCCCTGCTCTGTCATAGGATTAAACTGTATTGACGTACAGAGCACAGCACGCCGATACAGCTGTGGCGCTCCCAGGATCCAGAGTTTTCAGGACGGGAGCCCTGGGCAATTGCCCAGTCTCTCCCCCACGCAACACCGGCCCTGACTGTCCTCCTCGTTGAGGAGATGTTATGGTTTGGCAATAATCCCAGGTCACGTCACTAGGCTTCTCAGTACATCAGGCATTGATATCTATAGGGAACTCCTTCCAACAGGAGGCGCCACAGCAAGTTTTCCCTTTTCCATCAAGGAGGACTTATTTGCATATGTGTTATTGTTAAAATGAAACAGGATAGAAAAAAGTCATCTCGCTTTAATTAGAGATGTGAAATCCTCTGTATTGTACCGTAACGCATGTTCTGATGACATCACCACCTATCAGGACCTCTCTTAGGTTTGTTCATCTGAACCTTAAGTCACTGTTGCCAACTGATTCCACCCTTTCTCTGCTCTGTACATTACCTGATTCCTAGGTCTTCACCACCATTCCTGCCCCATAATATTGACTATGGCTCTATCTTCTGGATCCAAATACCATCCTGGTGTCATTCCTTGTCCATGACCTACACATCTGTAATTTGCACTGTCCTGCCATTTATAGACAGTCTGTGACTAATCTGAGGGATTCTTAGTAGTGAAGTCCATTTATGAATGAGAAGGTTTAGGCGGAAGAAGAGAAGGTCCCGGGGACGTCCAATCTATCTGGAGGTTGTAACACCCGATGTTGCTGATATGGTAATCTGAGTGTCAGGGACACTTGTACAAGATTTAGCTGAGAAATGTTTGTTGAGCTTCCTGATGAACGTTCCTCAACTCCCATAATTCAGAGGGTGAAAAGATGTCACCGTGAAGGGTCGCATAATAAACAGCCGCATATTACATGTAAATGAGGAAACTCTCTCCATGGTTTATCCTCCACTGATATTCCCTCATTAGTCTTTGTTTGCACATATTATAATAGGAACGATCAATTACATTATTAGGGCTAATATGAGTCGCACTGATAAATGGCGACTTCCTGGTAATGAGACTTATACGAGACCAATAAATAAATCCATCGCCAAAACTATCAACATACAAATCATAATTTATAGAGAGAATCTGGAGGAAGATTCTAGAAACATCATTTATCTCATTATCAGAAGCGTCCAGATATTATACAGCTATCCATTAATAAAGTACAGAGCTAAGAAAACCAAATGAGAAGAAAAAAAAAACCTTAAGAAAAGTGAGTGAAGAAGCAAAGGAAAAAGAAGTGCACAACTGTTACAGGGTTAATGTAAAGAGGTACTAAGGAAACGTCTCTATAAAGGGTGCAAAGGATCCAGTCTGCATGAACTCTATATGCAGCCGAAATAACCCCATACCATCCATGTGAGGTGCAGCTATGCTTCAGGTGTCCTAGGGTGGTGCTGCAGGTACAAATATAACTACTATAATACTGCCCCTATGTACAAGAATATAACTACTATAATACTGCTCCTATGTACAAGAATATAACTACTATAATACTACCTATGTACAAGAATATAACTACTATAATACTGCTCCTATGTACAAGAATATAACTACTATAATACTGCTCCTATGTACAAGAATATAACTACTATAATACTGCTCCTATGTACAAGAATATAACTACTATAATACTACTATGTACAAGAATATAACTACTATAATACTGCCTCCTATGTACAAGAATATAACTACTATAATACTACCCCCTATGTACAAGAATATAACTACTATAATACTGCTCCTATGTACAAGAATATAACTACTATAATACTGCTCCTATGTACAAGAATAAAACTACTATAATACTTCCTCCTATGTACAAGAATATAACTACTATAATACTGCCTCCTATGTACAAGAATATAACTACTATAATACTACCCCCTATGTACAAGAATATAACTACTATAATACTACTCCTATGTACAAGAATATAACTACTATAATACTGCTCCTATGTACAAGAATATAACTACTAAAATACTGCTCCTATGTACAAGAATATAACTACTATAATACTACTCCTATGTACAAGAATATAACTACTATAATACTGCTCCTATGTACAAGAATATAACTACTATAATACTACCTCTTATGTACAAGAATATAACTACTATAATACTACTCCTATGTACAAGAATATAACTACTATAATACTACCTCCTATGTACAAGAATATAACTACTATAATACTGCTCCTATGTACAAGAATATAACTACTATAATACTGCTCCTATGTACAAGAATATAACTACTATAATACTACCTCCTATGTACAAGAATATAACTACTATAATACTACTCCTATGTACAAGAATATAACTACTATAATACTACCTCCTATGTACAAGAATATAACTACTATAATACTGCCCCTATATACAAGAATATAACTACTATAATACTGCCCCTATGTACAAGAATATAACTACTATAATACTACCTCCTATGTACAAGAATATAACTACTATAATACTGCTCCTATGTACAAGAATATAACTACTATAATACTGCTCCTATGTACAAGAATATAACTACTATAATACTGCTCCTATGTACAAGAATATAACTACTATAATACTACTATGTACAAGAATATAACTACTATAATACTGCCTCCTATGTACAAGAATATAACTACTATAATACTGCTCCTATGTACAAGAATATAACTACTATAATACTGCTCCTATGTACAAGAATAAAACTACTATAATACTTCCTCCTATGTACAAGAATATAACTACTATAATACTGCCTCCTATGTACAAGAATATAACTACTATAATACTACCCCCTATGTACAAGAATATAACTACTATAATACTGCTCCTATGTACAAGAATATAACTACTAAAATACTGCTCCTATGTACAAGAATATAACTACTATAATACTACTCCTATGTACAAGAATATAACTACTATAATACTGCTCCTATGTACAAGAATATAACTACTATAATACTACCTCCTATGTACAAGAATATAACTACTATAATACTACTCCTATGTACAAGAATATAACTACTATAATACTACCTCCTATGTACAAGAATATAACTACTATAATACTGCTCCTATGTACAAGAATATAACTACTATAATACTGCTCCTATGTACAAGAATATAACTACTATAATACTACCTCCTATGTACAAGAATATAACTACTATAATACTACTCCTATGTACAAGAATATAACTACTATAATACTACCTCCTATGTACAAGAATATAACTACTATAATACTGCCCCTATATACAAGAATATAACTACTATAATACTGCCCCTATGTACAAGAATATAACTACTATAATACTACCTCCTATGTACAAGAATATAACTACTATAATACTGCTCCTATGTACAAGAATATAACTACTATAATACTGCTCCTATGTACAAGAATATAACTACTATAATACTGCTCCTATGTACAAGAATATAACTACTATAATACTGCTCCTATGTACAAGAATATAACTACTATAATACTGCTCCTATGTATAAGAATATAACTACTATAATACTGCTCCTATGTACAAGAATATAACTACTATAATACTGTTCCTATGTACAAGAATATAACTACTATAATACTACCTCCTATGTACAAGAATATAACTACTATAATACTACTCCTATGTACAAGAATATAACTACTATAATACTGCTCCTATGTACAAGAATATAACTACTATAATACTGCTCCTATGTACAAGAATATAACTACTATAATACTGCTCCTAGGTACAAGAATATAACTACTATAATACTACCTCCTATGTACAAGAATATAACTACTATAATACTACTCCTATGTACAAGAATATAACTACTATAATACTGCTCCTATGTACAAGAATATAACTACTATAATACTGCCCCCTATGTACAAGAATATAACTACTATAATACTACCTCCTATGTACAAGAATATAACTACTATAATACTGCTCCTATGTACAAGAATATAACTATTATAATACTGCCTCCTATGTACAAGAATATAACTACTATAATACTACTCCTATGTACAAGAATATAACTACTATAATACTACTCCTATGTACAAGAATATAACTACTATAATACTGCCCCCTATGTACAAGAATATAACTACTATAATACTACCTCCTATGTACAAGAATATAACTACTATAATACTACCTCCTATGTACAAGAATATAACTACTATAATACTGCCCCCTATGCACAAGAATATAACTACTATAATACTGCTCCTATGTACAAGAATATAACTACTATAATACTGCTCCTATGTACAAGAATATAACTACTATAATACTGCCCCTATGTACAAGAATATAACTACTATAATACTGCTCCTATGTACAATATAACTACTATAATACTGCTCCTATGTACAAGAATATAACTACTATAATACTGCTCCTATGTACAAGAATATAACTACTATAATACTGCTCCTATGTACAAGAATATAACTACTATAATATTGCTCCTATGTACAAGAATATAACTACTATAATATTACTCCCATGTACAAGAATATAACTACTATAATACTGCTGCTATGTACAAGAATATAACTACTATAATACTGCTCCTATGTACAAGAATATAACTACTATAATACTACTCCTATGTACAAGAATATAACTACTATAATACTGCCCCCTATGTACAAGAATATAACTACTATAATACTGCTGCTATGTACAAGAATATAACTACTATAATACTGCTCCTATGTACAAGAATATAACTACTATAATACTGCTCCTATGTACAAGAATATAACTACTGTAATACTGCCCCTATGTACAAGAATATAACTACTATAATACTACTCCTATGTACAAGAATATAACTACTATAATACTACTCCTATGTACAAGAATATAACTACTATAATACTGCTCCTATGTCCAAGAATATAACTACTATAATACTACTCCTATGTACAAGAATATAACTACTATAATACTGCTCCTATGTACAAGAATATAACTACTATAATACTACTATGTACAAGAATATAACTACTATAATACTACTCCTATGTACAAGAATATAACTACTATAATACTGCTCCTATGTACAAGGATATAACTACTATAATACTACCTCCTATGTACAAGAATATAACTACTATAATACTACTATGTACAAGAATGTAACTACTATAATACTACCCCTATGTACAAGAATATAACTACTATAATACTGCTCCTATGTACAAGAATATAACTACTATAATACTACCTCCTATGTACAAGAATATAACTACTATAATACTGCTCCTATGTACAAGAATATAACTACTATAATACTACTCCTATGTACAAGAATATAACTACTATAATACTACTCCTATGTACAAGAATATAACTACTATAATACTACTCCTATGTACAAGAATATAACTACTATAATACTGCTCCTATGTACAAGAATATAACTACTATAATACTGCCCCCTATGTACAAGAATATAACTACTATAATACTGCTCCTATGTACAAGAATATAACTACTATAATACTGCCCCCTATGTACAAGAATATAACTACTATAATACTACTCCTATGTACAAGAATATAACTACTATAATACTACTCCTATGTACAAGAATATAACTACTATAATACTGCTCCTATGTACAAGAATATAACTACTATAATACTGCCCCCTATGTACAAGAATATAACTACTATAATACTGCTGCTATGTACAAGAATATAACTACAATAATACTGCTCCTATGTACAAGAATATAACTACTATAATACTACCTCCTGTATACAAGAATATAACTACTATAATACTGCTCCTATGTACAAGAATATAACTACTATAATACTGCTCCTATGTACAAGAATATAACTACTATAATACTACCTCCTATGTACAAGAATATAACTACTATAATACTACTCCTATGTACAAGAATATAACTACTATAATACTGCTCCTATGTACAAGAATATAACTACTATAATACTGCCCCCTATGTACAAGAATATAACTACTATAATACTACCTCCTATGTACAAGAATATAACTACTATAATACTGCTCCTATGTACAAGAATATAACTATTATAATACTGCCTCCTATGTACAAGAATATAACTACTATAATACTACTCCTATGTACAAGAATATAACTACTATAATACTACTCCTATGTACAAGAATATAACTACTATAATACTGCCCCCTATGTACAAGAATATAACTACTATAATACTACCTCCTATGTACAAGAATATAACTACTATAATACTACCTCCTATGTACAAGAATATAACTACTATAATACTGCCCCCTATGCACAAGAATATAACTACTATAATACTGCTCCTATGTACAAGAATATAACTACTATAATACTACTCCTATGTACAAGAATATAACTACTATAATACTGCTCCTATGTACAAGAATATAACTACTATAATACTGCCCCTATGTACAAGAATATAACTACTATAATACTGCTCCTATGTACAATATAACTACTATAATACTGCTCCTATGTACAAGAATATAACTACTATAATACTGCTCCTATGTACAAGAATATAACTACTATAATACTGCTCCTATGTACAAGAATATAACTACTATAATATTGCTCCTATGTACAAGAATATAACTACTATAATATTACTCCCATGTACAAGAATATAACTACTATAATACTGCTGCTATGTACAAGAATATAACTACTATAATACTGCTCCTATGTACAAGAATATAACTACTATAATACTACTCCTATGTACAAGAATATAACTAGTATAATACTGCCCCCTATGTACAAGAATATAACTACTATAATACTGCTGCTATGTACAAGAATATAACTACTATAATACTGCTCCTATGTACAAGAATATAACTACTATAATACTGCTCCTATGTACAAGAATATAACTACTGTAATACTGCCCCTATGTACAAGAATATAACTACTATAATACTACTCCTATGTACAAGAATATAACTACTATAATACTACTCCTATGTACAAGAATATAACTACTATAATATTACTCCCATGTACAAGAATATAACTACTATAATACTGCTGCTATGTACAAGAATATAACTACTATAATACTGCTCCTATGTACAAGAATATAACTACTATAATACTACTCCTATGTACAAGAATATAACTAGTATAATACTGCCCCCTATGTACAAGAATATAACTACTATAATACTGCTGCTATGTACAAGAATATAACTACTATAATACTGCTCCTATGTACAAGAATATAACTACTATAATACTGCTCCTATGTACAAGAATATAACTACTGTAATACTGCCCCTATGTACAAGAATATAACTACTATAATACTACTCCTATGTACAAGAATATAACTACTATAATACTACTCCTATGTACAAGAATATAACTACTATAATACTGCTCCTATGTACAAGAATATAACTACTATAATACTGCTGCTATGTATAAGAATATAACTACTATAATACTACTCCTATGTACAAGAATATAACTACTATAATACTACTATGTACAAGAATATAACTACTATAATACTACTATGTACAAGAATGTAACTACTATAATACTACCCCTATGTACAAGAATATAACTACTATAATACTGCTCCTATGTACAAGAATATAACTACTATAATACTACCTCCTATGTACAAGAATATAACTACTATAATACTGCTCCTATGTACAAGAATATAACTACTATAATACTACTCCTATGTACAAGAATATAACTACTATAATACTACTCCTATGTACAAGAATATAACTATTATAATACTGCCTCCTATGTACAAGAATATAACTACTATAATACTACTCCTATGTACAAGAATATAACTACTATAATACTACTCCTATGTACAAGAATATAACTACTATAATACTGCCCCCTATGTACAAGAATATAACTACTATAATACTACCTCCTATGTACAAGAATATAACTACTATAATACTACCTCCTATGTACAAGAATATAACTACTATAATACTGCCCCCTATGCACAAGAATATAACTACTATAATACTGCTCCTATGTACAAGAATATAACTACTATAATACTACTCCTATGTACAAGAATATAACTACTATAATACTGCTCCTATGTACAAGAATATAACTACTATAATACTGCCCCTATGTACAAGAATATAACTACTATAATACTGCTCCTATGTACAATATAACTACTATAATACTGCTCCTATGTACAAGAATATAACTACTATAATACTGCTCCTATGTACAAGAATATAACTACTATAATACTGCTCCTATGTACAAGAATATAACTACTATAATATTGCTCCTATGTACAAGAATATAACTACTATAATATTACTCCCATGTACAAGAATATAACTACTATAATACTGCTGCTATGTACAAGAATATAACTACTATAATACTGCTCCTATGTACAAGAATATAACTACTATAATACTACTCCTATGTACAAGAATATAACTAGTATAATACTGCCCCCTATGTACAAGAATATAACTACTATAATACTGCTGCTATGTACAAGAATATAACTACTATAATACTGCTCCTATGTACAAGAATATAACTACTATAATACTGCTCCTATGTACAAGAATATAACTACTGTAATACTGCCCCTATTTACAAGAATATAACTACTATAATACTACTCCTATGTACAAGAATATAACTACTATAATACTACTCCTATGTACAAGAATATAACTACTATAATATTACTCCCATGTACAAGAATATAACTACTATAATACTGCTCCTATGTACAAGAATATAACTACTATAATACTGCTGCTATGTATAAGAATATAACTACTATAATACTACTCCTATGTACAAGAATATAACTACTATAATACTACTATGTACAAGAATATAACTACTATAATACTACTATGTACAAGAATGTAACTACTATAATACTACCCCTATGTACAAGAATATAACTACTATAATACTGCTCCTATGTACAAGAATATAACTACTATAATACTACCTCCTATGTACAAGAATATAACTACTATAATACTGCTCCTATGTACAAGAATATAACTACTATAATACTACTCCTATGTACAAGAATATAACTACTATAATACTACTCCTATGTACAAGAATATAACTACTATAATACTACTCCTATGTACAAGAATATAACTACTATAATACTGCCCCCTATGTACAAGAATATAACTACTATAATACTACTCCTATGTACAAGAATATAACTACTATAATACTACTCCTATGTACAAGAATATAACTACTATAATACTGCTCCTATGTACAAGAATATAACTACTATAATACTGCCCCCTATGTACAAGAATATAACTACTATAATACTGCTGCTATGTACAAGAATATAACTACTATAATACTGCTCCTATGTACAAGAATATAACTACTATAATACTACCTCCTATGTACAAGAATATAACTACTATAATACTGCTCCTATGTACAAGAATATAACTACTATAATACTACCTCCTATATACAAGAATATAACTACTATAATACTGCTCCTATGTACAAGAATATAACTACTATAATACTGCTCCTATGTACAAGAATATAACTACTATAATACTACCTCCTATGTACAAGAATATAACTACTATAATACTACTCCTATGTACAAGAATATAACTACTATAATACTGCTCCTATGTACAAGAATATAACTACTATAATACTACTCCTATGTACAAGAATATAACTACTATAATACTACCCCCTATATACAAGAATATAACTACTATAATACTACCTCCTATGTACAAGAATATAACTACTACATATATAATACCGTACAATACTATATTACTTTTCTTCTAAACATGTATGCATGAGATATTGGCATCAGTGATGGTGAGTTTTGCGGTATTTTTTCTTTTTCCTCTTTATATATCCAGTGATAATGTTAGTGCAGTTTCTTCTGTATTTACACAGTTGCTCAGTCTTTGTGCAGTATACAGTACGGTACATTTATGTATGGACTGTGTGTTGCTCTTATGTCGGCCTCCAGTCCTCGCGCTCTTCGCTCTCTCACACCTAATGAGAACTTTCCCGTTGTTGATGCTTCGCTTCAATTGATTTTCTAATTAGCTAATTACAGGTGGATAATGTGAGTGTGTATTGTGATCTGTGTCCTGGGCGGCATGGAGCTGGTGAATAGCGGGATTCGGCGCTGTAATGAGCGGCCGGCCGTGAAATGACACATAATATTAGCGCTGGCTGAGGACACTTCTCTTCCTAATTGCTTTCTTTAGCATCTTTTGTCATCTGTCTTATTTACCAGCGGACCCTGCAGGCCGTAGTCTGGGTTAGTGAATCTGGAACTCGCGGCAGGCTCAGGTCAGTGGAGTTTATAATGTAGAGGACACCATGACCCCACCTAGAGCCTGAGAGAAGGCAGGTGGAAAAGAGAGACCCTCCTGAGCCCTAGGCCCCAAGGCACATAGAGATTAACCTTTTCTCTGCCATAGAAATCCAAAGATTCTGGTTATAACCCCCTCACTGCCCCTGACCTCCAGCGATGCTGACACTGACTCCTTCTCTTCTTTACCCCTGGAATACTGATATTAACACCCCCACTGTTAGCAAGTAAAATGACATTAACCCCTTCTCTTACCAAACCACCAGGTATGCTGACATTAACCTCTTCACTGCACTAGACCACCAGGTATGCTGACATTAACCTTTTCACTGCCCTAGACCACCAGGTATGCTGACATTAACCCCTTCACTACCCTAGACCACCAGGTATGCTGACATTAACCTCTTCACTGCCCTACACCACCAAGTATGCTGACATTAACCACTTCACTGCCCTAGACCACCAGAGATTCTAATACTAATGAATTTTCTTCCCTAGTACAGGAATACTAATAATAGCACCCCCACTAGATCTACAGACCTTAACCCCTTCTCATATCTAGGCCACATGGGATTCTGATGTTCACTCTTTCTCTTACCTAAACCACCAAGGATGATGACATTAACACCCCCACTGTCACCAGTTAAACTGACATTACCCCCTTCTCTTTGCTAGACCTTATATGAATTATCCATTACTCTTCAAATTCTTAGCTTGAGATGAGAGCCTGCCTCGCGACTTGCCCAGGCCACTACAAAGGGTTAGATGGAGCATTGGTTGAGTTATAGAAAGTAACAAAGCACAACAGTGCTCCCCCGTGTGACAGGGCCCCTCAGCCTCAGAAAAAGTCTGACTCAAGCAGTGATCCCCAGGGCGATAGATCTCTACAAGAGTCCTCAGAACAGCAGTCCCTATAAGCTGACCCTCTAGCAGATCCCCGCCATCCCCACTGCTCATGTTCTCTAAGTCATCGATTATTTCAGGAAATAATCAACACCTCGGAGCTGCTTCACTTTTCTCTTTCTATGGTAACCTGAAGAAACATTTGGGACATCTGTGACTCCATCTGTGTGACGCCAGAATCTGGAACATCTGAAGTGCTTAGTATCGGGTGACTGGCGCAATACGTGATATATTTATAGATACTTATTGGAAACTTCTCTTACCTCAAATTGAACTTTCATTACCATTTTAACCCTTTAAAGATCACTTCATGAGTGATTTATACTGCGTCGCTTTAACAACAGAAGGCGCTTCAGACTAGCGAATACAGTGGGAGAACATGAGGATTAGATATAGTGGACAAACAAACATGTTCGGGGACATATAGATTTTAGCTTTTTTCCCTCCATGCCAGTTTAGTGGGTGGGCACTTCCTGGTGTGGTGCCTTATGCTCAGAGCCAATCAGATGTCTTCTTCCTTCTGCACCAATCCTCTGTCTCTTACTCTGGTATCTCCTTCTCCCTCCCTCCCCTCTCTCTTACTCTGTTCTCTCCTCTCTCTCTTACTCTAGTCTCTCCCTCCTCACGCCTCCCCTTTTTCTTACTCTGGTCTCTCCTCCTCCCTCTCCCTCTCTCTTACTCTGGTCTCTCCTCCTCCCTCCTCCCCTCTCTCTTACTCTGGTCTCTTTTCCTCCCTCCTCTCTCTCTTAATCTGATCTCTCCTTCTCCCTTACTCTGGTCTCTCCTCCTCCCTCCTCCTAACTCTCTTACTCTGGTATCCCCTCCTCCCTCCTTCCCTCTCTATTACTCTGGTCTCTCTTCTTCTCTCCTCCTCTCTCTCTTACTCTGGTCTCTCCTCCTCCATCCTCCCCTATCTCTTACTCTGGTCTCTCCTCCTCCCCTCTCTATTACTCTGGTCTCTCCTCCTTGCTCTCTTACTCTGGTCTTTCCTCCTCCCTCCTCCACTCTCTCTTTCTCTGGTCTCTCCTCCTTCCTCCTCCCCTATTACTTTGGTCTCTCTTCTTCTCTCCTCCTCTCTCTCTTACTCTGGTCTCTCCTCTCCTCTCTCCTCCCCTCTCGCTTACTCTGGTCTCTCCTCCTCCCTCCTCCCCTATTACTCTGGTCTCTCTTCTTCTCTCCTCTCTCTATTACTCTGGTCTGTCTTCTCTCTCTTACTATGGTCTTTATTCTTCTCTCCTTCTCTCTCTTACTCTGGTCTCTCCTCTGCCCTCCTCCCCTCACTTTTACTCTGGTCTCTCCTCCCTCCCCTCTCTCTTTTCTCTGGTATCTCCTCCTCCCTCCTCCTCTCTCTCTTACTCTGGTCTCCTCCTCCCTCCCTCTCTCTCTCTCTTACACTGGCTGTCTCCTTCTCCCTTTCATCTCTCTCTTACTCTGGTCTCTCTTCTTCTCTCCCTCCCCTCTCTCTTAATATGATCTCTCCTTCTCCCTTACTCTGGTCACTCCTCCTCCCTTCTCCCCTCTCTTTTATTCTGGTCTCTCCTCCTTTCTCCTCCCCTATTACTCTGGTCTCTCTTCTTCTCTCCTCTCTCTCTCTCTCTTACTCTGGTCTCTCTTCCTCCCTTCTCCTCTCTCTCTCTTACTCTGGTCTCTCCTCTTCCCTCCCTCCCCCTCTCTCTTACTCTGGTCTCTCCTCCTCCCTCCTCCCCTCTCTCTTACTCTGGTCTCTCTTCCTCCCTCCTCCCCTCTGTCTTACTCTGGTTTCTCCTCCCATCTCTCTTATTCTGGTTTCTCCTCCTCCCTCCTCCCCTCTCTATTACTCTGGTCTCTCCCTCCTCCCTCCTCCCCTCTCTCTCTTACTCTCGTCTCTCTTCCTACCTCCTCCCCTCTGTCTTACTCTGGTTTCTCCTCCCATCTCTTTTATTCTGGTTTCTCCTCCTCCCTCCTCCCCTCTCTGTTACTATGGTCTCTCCTCCTCCCTCTTCCCCTCTCTCTTACTCTGGTCTCTCCTCCTCCCTCCTCCCCTCTCTCTTACTCTGGTCTCTCCTCCTCCCCTCTCTCTTACTCTGGTATCTACTCCTCCCTCCTCCTCTCTCTCTTACTCTGGTTTCTCCTCCTCCCTCCCTCCCCTCTCTCTTACTCTGGTCTCTCCTCCCCTCTCTCTTACTCTGGTCTCTCCCTCCTCCCTCCTCTTCTCTCTCTTACTCTGGTCTCTCTTCTTCTCTCCTCCTCTCTCTCTCTTACTCTGGTATCTCCGCTCTCTCTTACTCTGGTCTCTCCTCCTTCCTCCTCCCCTATTACTTTGGTCTCTCTTCTTCTCTCCTCCCCTCTCTCTTACTCTGGTCTCTCCTCCCCTCTCTCTTACTCTGGTCTCTCCTCCTCCCTCCTTCCCTCTCTGTTACTCTGGTCTCTCCCTCCCCTCTCTCTTACTCTGGTCTCTCCTCCTCCCTCCACTTCTCTATCTTACTCTGGTCTCTCTTCTTCTCTCCTCCTCTCTCTCTTTTACTCTGGTCTCTCCTCCTCCCCTCTCTCTTACTCTGGTCTTTCCTCCTCCCTCCTCCCCTCTCTGTTACTATGGTCTCTCCTCCTCCCTCTTCCCCTCTCTATTACTATGGTCTCTCCTCCTCCCTCCTCCCCTCTCTCTTACTCTGGTCTCTCCTCCCTCCCCTCTCTCTTACTCTGGTCTCTCCTCCTCCCTCCTTCCCTCTCTCTTACTCTGGTCTCTCCCTCCTCCCCTCTCTCTTACTCTGGTATCTCCTCCTCCCTCCTCCTCTCTATCTTACTCTGGTCTCTCTTCTTCTCTCCTCCTCTCTCTCTCTTACTCTGGTATCTCCTCCTCCCTCCTCCCCTCTCTCTTACTCTGGTCTCTCCTCCTCCCTCCTTCCCTCTCTCTTACTCTGGTCTCTCCTCCTCCCCTCTCTCTTACTCTGGTATCTCCTCCTCCCTCCTCCTCTCTATCTTACTCTGGTCTCTCTTCTTCTCCTCCTCCTCTCTCTCTCTTACTCTGGTATCTCCTCCTCCCTCCTCCCCTCTCTCTTACTCTGGTATTTTCTGCTCCCTCTTCCCCTCTCTCTTACTCTGGTCTCTCCTCCCTCCCTCCTCCCCTCTCTCTTACTCTGGTCTCTCCTCCTCCCCTCTCTCTTACTCTGGTATCTCCTCCCTCCCTCCTCCTCTCTCTCTTACTCTGGTTTCTCCTCCTCCCTCCTCCCCTCTCTGTTACTCTGGTCTCTCCTCCCCTCTCTCTTACTCTGGTCTCTCCTCCTCCCTCCACTTCTCTATCTTACTCTGGTCTCTCTTCTTCTCTCCTCCTCTCTCTCTTTTACTCTGGTATCTCCTCCTCCCTCCTCCCCTCTCTCTTACTCTGGTCTCTCCCTCCTCCCTCCTCCCCTATTACTCTGGTCTCTCTTCTTCTCTCCTCTCTCTATTACTCTGGTCTCTCTTCTCTCTCTTACTATGGTCTTTATTCTTCTCTCCTTCTCTCTCTTACTCTGGTCTCTCCTCCGCCCTCCTCCCCTCTCTTTTACTCTGGTATCTCCTCCCTCCCTCCTCCCCTCTCTCTTACTCTGGTCTCTGCTCCTCCCTCTTCCCCTCTCTCTTACTCTGGTCTCTCCCTCCCTCCCTCCTCCCCTCTCTCTTACTCTGGTCTCTCCTGTCCCACAGCAGACAGACACTAGACTAGACAGCCTGCTGCATATGCATTCCCCCCTCTGTGTATTGTGTTTAGGCTCTGTTCACACCATGTAGAGCCTTGATGCAAGTCTCCAGTGTATAAGCTTACTGTGTCTATGGCTTCAGGACGCCTCTCATGAGGAGCGCATCTCTATACAGATTATAAAAGTTAGAGCGATTGATACCAACCAAAACAAGGCCAGAAGAATCCTCAGCTGGCATGAGTTGTGTGAATGGGGCCCTAGGGATATATTTAATATGTCTGTAGGTAACTTCACTGGCACATACACCAAAAGTAGGGCGCAGACATAATGTGAACAGAGCCGTAGTGAATCAATATACAGTAGAGCGACCCTAGAGAATGGGAAGCCGAGCCGTGCGTGATTCTTCTGATCAGATCGTCAGTATTTTGTTGTAGACAATGATGACTAAATACTGGACACTAAATACTGAGCCATCGCCGTGCGATAAAACCTTACAGACATTTATGTACAGATCTTTCTTATGGTAACCTGCAATACGATGGATAAGTGAGCTCCATATTACATATTTCAGCCTAGTTAACCTTAGATTTATCTAAAGGGGCTGTACAGGTTGGCGCTATATAAAATGTATTATTCTGTACTTGAACCCTACAAATTGTACAGTGCTGCGGAATATGTTGGTGCTATATAAATAAAATGTACAGGTTAATGAAAGGACCTTACTCAGAAACAGCACCACCCTTGTCCATGAGCTGTGACTAGCACTGCAGTTCATCCATTAAAGTGAATAAAGATAAACTGTAATACCAGGCACAACCTGATGAACATGGGGGCACTGTTTCAGGGAAAAAGGCAGATTATACGGTCTACCCCCATATGAGCTTAGCTCTTCTGGACAACAGAGCTAACCACTGAGCCATCACGCCACCCATCAACAGCTATGCACTGATCTAGTTCATGTTTGACAGCTTTATCATAAATACAGATATATCTGTTTCTAAGTTCTCTCTTCTCTTTATCACTAAAGTCTTTTTATGTTGATTAATTTAAAAAGATAAAATTGTAATTAAATTCACCATAATTCAGTGTCAGACAAAACGGAAAACATGAAAAGATTCTCCTCTGCTTGGATTTCCCACTGCGAGAGGAGGAGCAGCGGCGCTGTGTAAAGGATCTGTCATGTATGGCGCTGTGTAAGGGGTCTGGCAAGTATGGCTCTGTGTAAGGCATCTGGCATGTATGGCGCTATGTAAGGGGTCTGGCATGTAAGGCTCTGTGTAAAGGATCTGGCATGTATGGCGCTGTGTAAGGGAACTGGCATGTATGGCACTGTGTAAGGGGTCTGGCATGTATGGCGCTGTGTAAGGGGTCTGGCATGTATGGCGCTGTGTAAGGGGTCTGGCATGTATGGCGCTGTGTAAGGGGTCTGGCATGAATGGCGCTGTATAAGGAGTCTGTCATGTATGGCGCTGTGTAAGGGAACTGGCATGTATGGCGCTGTGTAAGGGGTCTGGCATGTATGGCGCTGTGTAAGGGGTCTGGCATGTATGGCGCTGTGTAAGGGGTCTGGCATGTATGGCGCTGTGTAAGGGGTCTGGCATGTATGGCGCTGTGTAAGGGGTCTGGCATGTATGGCGCTGTGTAAGGGGTCTGGCATGAATGGCGCTGTATAAGGAGTCTGTCATGTATGGCGCTGTGTAAGGGAACTGGCATGTATGGCGCTGTGTAAGGGGTCTGGCATGTATGGCGCTGTGTAAGGGGTCTGGCATGTATGGCGCTGTGTAAGGGGTCTGGCATAAATGGCGCTGTGTAAGGAGTCTGGCATGTATGGCGCTGTGTAAGGGAACTGGCATGTATGGCGCTGTGTAAGGGGTCTGGCATGTATGGCGCTGTGTAAGGGGTCTGGCATGTATGGCGCTGTGTAAGGGGTCTGGCATGTATGGCGCTGTGTAAGGGGTCTGGCATGTATGGCGCTGGGGTCTGGCATGTAAAACCCTTGGAGGACTTGAACCATTGGGAGTCTGAGTAAAGACAGGCTGGGGGGGCCTTCCATGCGTTCCCAGCTGTCATGGACACCATGTGCTGTCCTGGGTCAGGGGGCTGTGACCGGGACCAATATGGTGGACCCACATGACACTACAGTTTAGATGCCTCAGATGACCAATTGGCCATCTTGGCTACACGGCTATGTATTAGTATGTCAGGTATCATTAAGGGTATAAGTTAAGACTGCCAGAAAAACTGATTTACTGCGTTGTGGTAATGGATATTAAGAAAGTAGCTTCGCCCCTTATGCTCTACGTCATGCCTAACACTAGTTCCTTTAAGTGGTTATTTCTTAAAAACACTGGAGCAGATTTACTAAACCTGAAATGTAGAGCTGACAGTCTATAGATGTGGAAGACAAACTTGTTACATCCTTCGAAACAATTGTTTGGCACACAATGGAGCACCGTAAACCGCGTCTCCTGCCCTACCAAACCACCCAGACAAAAGAGCTGCAAAAAGAGTCTAAAACACAACACAAACTGGTGCACAGCATTGAGGTTACATTGGTATCACAGATTAAGCCTCAGTTCTAGCACGTTTACAGATATGCACGTCCTGGGTAGAGCTCGGTGAACTGAACTCGCTGCATCATAGTGAAAAATAACACCAGGGGTAGGCAACCTTTTTTGTTCGGTGTGCCGATTTTTGATTAAAAAAATCAAAGTTGAGGTATTTGAAGTGCCGGTCAATAATTGTAAGTCTGACGACCCCTCCATACGGTATTATGTTCCATAGCAGCCCCTGCACACGATATTATGTCCCATTGCGGACCATGCAAATGGTATTATGTCCCATAGCGGTCCCTACACACGGTATTATGTCCCATAAAGGCACCTACACACGGTATTATGTCCCATAGCGGTCCCTGCACACAGTATATGTCCCATAGTGGCCACTGCACACGGTATATGTCCCATAGCGGTCCCTGCACACGGTATATGTCCCATAGAGGCCCCTACACACAGTATAATGTCCCATAGCTGTACCTGCACACGTTATATGTCCCATAGTGGCCCCTGTACACGGTTTTGTGTCCCATAGTGGCCCCTGAACATGGTATATGTCCCATAGCGGTCCCTGCACACAGTATATGTCCCATAGCGGCCCCTGCACACTGTATATGTCCCATAGTGACCCCTGTACACGGTTTTGTGTCCCATAGTTGCCCCTGTACATGGTATAATATTCTAACTTTTAGAATATTCTAATTGTCCCCACTCACTAGCTATAATTATACTGTGAAGTCTCTTCAGACCCCAGAGTATAATAAGTTGAGGGCCAAGAGAGATGAAAAATATAAAAAACACTGTTAACTCACCTTCCCTGGATCCGCAGCCGCAGTGTACTCTTCGGGCGCTTCTGCCTGTAGTCAGCAACCGCTGATTGAGTGTCAGGGGTCACGTTGCGTTATTATGCGTAATGACGTCAGACGAGACCCCCGAGGCTCTGTCAGCGGTCTCTTACGTCAGGCAGAAGCGCCCAAAGAGTACACTGCGGCTGCGGATCCAGGGAAGGTGAGTTAACAGTGTTTTTTATGTTTGATCACCTCCCCAGGGGCTCCACTTATTATACTCTGGGGTCTGAAGAGATCCCCTAGCATAATAACAGCAGTTTCATTTCGGCCGTGTTTGGCCCGATCGAAACTGCTGGGTGAGGACTTGGGTCGCCGTGCCAGGGAAAAAAGCCTCCCGCGCCACTCTTGGCACGCGTGCCGGGGGTTGCCGACCCCTGATAACACAATGAACTCCAGAACAGCCGAAGCGCTCCTGTACTAAACTGACAGAAAGTTGTCACAAACAGTCGTGTGACAGCAGTTTAAGGGCATGTTCACACTACCGTTATTTTATGGTCTTTGCTCTCATCCATCACAGAATGAGAGCAGTGGACATTACAAGAAAGAAGTGGACTGATCCCCTCCGTCCTGTGTCTGCATTCACCCCATAATAATAATAAAAACGTTATTTCTATAACGCCAACATATGCCGCAGCGCTGTACAAATCAGAGGAACAGAAAATATGAGACATTACAATGTGACAAAGAAATTAACATATCAAACATAGGAGTGAGAGACTGGGCACAAGAGCTTACAATCTATGTAAAACACATAACTGAAGCTTCTTCTGTCTTCTACATTCTGTTTTCTCTCTTTGTCTCTTTCTTTTCTCTTCTTTCATCTATTTTTTGTTCTGTATTCTGTCTTGTTTCTTTTTTCTTTTAACTTCCAACTTCTCTCTTCATCTTCTATCAAGAATATAACTACTATAATACTGCTCCTATATACAAGAATATAACTACTATAATACTGCTCCTATATACAAGACTATAACTACTATAATACTGCTCCTATGTACAAGAATATAACTACTATAATACTATCTCCTATGTACAAGAATATAACTACTATAATACTGCTCCTATGTACAAGAATATAACTACTATAATACTACCTCCTATGTACAAGAATATAACTAGTATAATACTGCTCCTATATACAAGAATATAACTACTATAATACTGCTCTTATGTACAAGAATATAACTACTATAATACTGCTCCTATATACAAGAATATAACTACTATAATACTACTCCTATGTACAAGAATATAACTACTATAATACTGCTCCTATGTACAAGAATATAACTACTATAATACTACCCCCTATGTACAAGAATATAACTACTATAATACTGCTCCTATGTACAAGAATATAACTACTATAATACTGCTCCTATGTACAAGAATATAACTACTATAATACTGCTCCTATGTACAAGAATATAACTACTATAATACTACTCCTATGTACAAGAATATAACTACTATAATACTACTCCTATGTACAAGAATATAACTACTATAATACTACCTCCTATGTACAAGAATATAACTAGTATAATACTACTCCTATGTACAAGAATATAACTACTATAATACTGCTCCTATGTACAAGAATATAACTACTATAATACTACTCCTATGTACAAGAATATAACTACTATAATACTATTCCTATGTACAAGAATATAACTACTATAATACTGCCCCTATGTACAAGAATATAACTACTATAATACTGCTCTTATGTACAAGAATATAACTACTATAATACTGCTCCTATATACAAGAATATAACTACTATAATACTGCTCTTATGTACAAGAATATAACTACTATAATACTGCTCCTATATACAAGAATATAACTACTATAATACTGCTCCTATGTACAAGAATATAACTACTATAAACCCCTATGTACAAGAATATAACTACTATAATACTGCTCCTATGTACAAGAATATAACTACTATAATACTACCTCCTATGTACAAGAATATAACTACTATAATACTGCTCCTATATACAAGAATATAACTACTATAATACTACCTCCTATGTACAAGAATATAACTACTATAATACTGCTCCTATATACAAGAATATAACTACTATAATACTACCTCCTATGTACAAGAATATAACTACTATAATACTGCTCCTATATACAAGAATATAACTACTATAATACTACTCCTATGTACAAGAATATAACTACTATAATACTGCTCCTATGTACAAGAATATAACTACTATAATACTGCTCCTATGTACAAGAATATAACTACTATAATACTACTCCTATGTACAAGAACATAACTACTATAATACTACCTCCTATGTACAAGAATATAACTACTATAATACTGCCCCTATGTACAAGAATATATAACTACTATAATACTACTCCTATGTACAAGAATATAACTACTATAATACTACCTCCTATGTACAAGAATATAACTACTATAATACTACTCCTATGTACAAGAATATAACTACTATAATACTGCCACTATGTACAAGAATATAACTAACTATAATACCACTATGTACAAGAATATAACTACTATAATACTGCTCCTATGTACAAGAATATAACTACTATAATACTGCTCCTATGTACAAGAATATAACTACTATAATACTACCTCCTATGTACAAGAATATAACTACTATAATACTGCTCCTATATACAAGAATATAACTACTATAATACTACCTCCTATGTACAAGAATATAACTACTATAATACTGCTCCTATATACAAGAATATAACTACTATAATACTACTCCTATGTACAAGAATATAACTACTATAATACTGCTCCTATGTACAAGAATATAACTACTATAATATTGCTCCTATGTACAAGAATATAACTACTATAATACTACTCCTATGTACAAGAATATAACTACTATAATACTACTCCTATGTACAAGAATATAACTACTATAATACTGCCCCTATGTACAAGAATATAACTACTATAATACTAGCTCCTATGTACAAGAATATAACTACTATAATACTGCTCCTATGTACAAGAATATAACTACTATAATACTGCTCCTATGTACAAGAATATAACTACTATAATACTACCTCCTATGTACAAGAATATAACTACTATAATACTCCTCCTATGTACAAGAATATAACTACTATAATACTGCTCCTATGTACAAGAATATAACTACTATAATACTACTCCTATGTACAAGAATATAACTACTATAATACTACTCCTATGTACAAGAATATAACTACTATAATACTGCTCCTATGTACAAGAATATAACTACTATAATACTGCTCCTATGTACAAGAATATAACTACTATAATACTGCTCCTATGTACAAGAATATAACTACTATAATACTGCCTCCTATGTACAAGAATATAACTACTATAATACTGCTCCTATGTACAAGATATATAACTACTATAATACTGCTCCTATGTACAAGAATATAACTACTATAATACTAGCTCCTATGTACAAGAATATAACTACTATAATACTGCTCCTATGTACAAGAATATAACTACTATAATACTACCTCCTATGTACAAGAATATAACTACTATAATACTACTCCTATGTACAAGAATATAACTACTATAA